>OZ010738.1:181617237-181919737 GCA_963932295.1 Tipula lateralis | reverse complement strand
ATCAAACTATATGATAAAAGTGGCTTTTTTAAGGGATAGAGGACACGATATATGTACATAGTGGTTGGTGGTTATGTATTGATTAATTTAAACTGTTATAATAAATATTTTATATATAAGCACCCAAAACGGGAGCTTTTTTTGATATTATGAGAATATCTCAAGAAAGTGGATCATTCAGTCAAACTCCTTATATTGAGTACAGTGAAGCGCCATATACAACCCGAAAGTTTCAATACCATCTGAAGTTGAATTATCCCAAAAGCTTACGAAAGTTTCAGTTGTACTCACCTTGGCCAAATTATTGAGGAACTCGTACCCTTTAATAATCATGTCTTAAGCAGTCTGACTTCATTTCTAATGCCAAGTTTATCCATGCAGGGATTAGTTAAAATGCATCATGCATTGGGTATGGTATAAATTGATCAACATGTTTAAAAAAAGCTACTTATAGTTAAAGGTCACTCAATACATAACTTGTTTTTAAACTTAAAACACTGATGGCAAATTGTGAACAGTATATAGAGGAAATCTAATCGCTATTGGTATAGCCTAGTCTAGAAAAGCTAGCGGTCAACCATTAAAAACAAACTTGACCTAAACTCAATCATGAATTTCTAAAAGATCCAGCCATTCTCTATATTTGTAACAAATGTAAGATTAATTTCATCGGCAAAGTACAACACGGGTTGCCTCATCGGCCAACCATCTGAATGAATCACTGAAATTAAAATACTAAAATCATAACTATAAATCCTATTGATTTGTATCTTACACCACATGTTTGTGTCAAAAACATAAGATCTTGAACCAAGTGTAAAAATAATATGATCAATAATTTATCTCGGGTTGCCACATTGGCCAACCACAAAATATACTCTTTATCCTCTTCAAAATCAAGTTTCAATTCTTAACATGATACCGATTTTGTTTACTCAATATTTAAGGTATTAGAGCTTTAAGAGCTTTTTGAACTTTAAGAGCTTTTAAAAAATATTTCGTTCAACTTTTTCTTCTTTACAAGAAAGTAGTTTCAACTCAATTAAAATCCAGTTATTATAAATAATAACATTTAATTTGATACCAACACAGTTTCCCGTAACTTTCCACCCATAAACATTTGGATATCACTAGATCCACTGCAATTTTATAATTCAACATGAATATACAAATTCAAAAACTATCTTCTCCTAAAATATAACGAAACTAATATATTTCACTTAAACGTCTGCACACAAAATTTAGAAAAATAACTTTACTATGTTTTGAATTATGAATTAAGCTTTTATACAACTTGAACAGTTATGATGCATAGTGCATGCAGTTGAAAGAAAAATATAGTTTTGAAACTAAATCTGTTTCATAATTTCTGAACAAACCTCCTAGCAGTGGTGTAGCTTTATAGCTCATAATTATGTGGTAATGGTTTTGTCGAAATACCGTAACTGATAATCGTTCCCCACATTTATTCGAGTCATTAAAACCAACTTTTACTATTAGCGTAATCATTGTATATTAGCATATAGAAAATGGTAGCATCAGGTCAACGACGAAAGATTAAATTAGTTGCAAAAATCAATATGTTCATTCTGGACAAAACTATTTGGATTAACATACTATAACGTTTTCAGTGCTATCATACGATACTATTCATTAGTTTTGGGGCATACTCATTTTGTAAATAAAATTCGGCTTTAGTATATAAATCAATCACTTAATCCGCTGATTCAAAATGTTTTTGTGCGATAGTTTTGGCCGGATGTATAAACGTTTAGTGATTATGTGAGTTTTGATGACGTTTGAGGTCAATTGAAGCAAATGAGTGAATCGATTGCAAACAAGGTGATAATTGGATTTCTTGATGTCAATACTATTACAGAGTGTATCTGTAACTTCAAAACTGGTTGTGCAGAAAGCTATGCTTTATAAATTGGATAAAACGGTTTCGATACAAATGTATCACACTTTGTAATTTAAACTTCAGAGCATTCAATTTTTCTAGGACAACAAAACTTTGAAAAGAAAAATCATTGTACACTGAAACCTTGTGTTAAAGAACCAATTTGTAATGACGCAGTTGAAGGATACGAATATATGAAAGCTTTTAAGCTAATATTTTTCGGACTTATAAGTCGAAAGCTGTTTTATCACGATTTTGTACCAATACTGAAAACATTATAATTAGTTCAGCTTCTCATAACAGTAAAGCTTTCCAATGTTAACTATGTTAATTACGAAAGCTTTTCCAATACTACATTGAAATTTAGGTCTTTGCTTCGAAATAGCTTCTCTACATTTTATGATTCTCTTTCTACGGTGAATAGAGTGCAAGTGGAAACAAATGATACTTTAAACCTTGAATGTCTTCCATCATTAAGTCCTTCCTGGAATGAGTGTATTGTCTTGATTAAAAATGTTTTTTATTCTTTTCCAAGGCGAATCATTTTTTAAGAATATTTTATCATCTAATTATTTCAAAAGGTTTAAAATATTTTAAAAATGTTGTTGTATTTTTTTCAAGAAAATCAAGAAATAAAATTCCATTTGTATCTTGAAGCATTGAGACCATACATGAAATGATTATTCTTTCTTTGGTGTGCTTTCACCTGATTCTATCTAATTTTTGTGACTTTTCCTTCAATTCTTTGTATAAAAGTGAGGTCATGTTTTGCCCATGGTAACATCAATGGATCAAAAGCAACCATACGAAATGTTAGTCGCCAGTCTTCCAATTCCAACATTTGTAACATTAAGAAGGTATAACACCTCTGACACATATTTTAGGCATCGTCCTTTGTTTGATTACCCAGCAATATTTAAGAGCTAAGAATAAATTGCTTTTAAACAATAGATCCATTGTATACCAAATATCTTTAAAAGCTTCCAAAAGCTCTGAAATCTTGAAAAGCTCTAAAAGCTTTAAGCTCCATAATTTTCGTTTTATGGTACCTCGGTGTCTTTATGACTGAAATCTGATTTCTTATGCCTAATATATGATAAACTTTAAAAAAGTTAGAGCTTTTAAGTCAACTGGTGGTCATTTTAGGATGTAACTCCTAATATTCTCATCCATTTGTCTATTTTTTAGGCTTACATCTAATCTCGTTTAGGTCTTATCTTTAGACGCTGTATATTTCTTCTGTGATTGACACTACTTGTTAGATAAGACTTTTTCTGTAGGACACAAGCTTCTTAGCTTCATGGGTATCTCAAGCATTGTTTTGAAAACAAAAAGCAACTGAAACAAAAATCATTATATGCTGAAGCCTTGTGTTATAGAACCGATGTGTTACGAAAAGCGATATCAGTTTAAGCGATATGAATATTTGAACACTTTCAAGCTATTTTTCGTACTTGCAGCTAAAAAGTTTTTATTATCTCAATTTTGTAACAATACTAAACATTTATAATTAAGTCAGCTTTCTCTAACAGCCTTTTCTAACGGCTATGGATTATAGCTTAACAAATTTTTACAGCTTTTAGAAGCTTTTTGAGCTTTAAAGAATATTTTGTATGCAATTAATTCTCACAACAGCTTTATTTTGATGCAGTGTTCATCCATTGTATAGTGTCAATTCAAGTGTATTCTTAAAGGTCTTAAAACTCCAAAAGTTCTAAAAATCTCTTACCTTTAAAAGTTTTTAGGCTCTATTAATCCTGTTTTGCAGTCAAAATTACAATTCCCTACTATTTTTCAGTTAGAACTTAGTGTATTGTCGTTTTATGGTACATCGGTGCCTATCTGACTGTAATCGAATAAAAATTCAACTGATGGTCATTTAAGGAAATAGCCTGTTTTAATTTCATCCGCTTGTTGATTTCTGAAGCTTAAATCTACGATTAAGATCTAGAGTATCACCTCGGTAGGGTTTAGGATATAAGGCTGATTGACACAACTAGTTAGATGAAAGTTTGGTAGTAGTCATTTACTCACTCATTAGTTTGGTAAGACCCTCTTATTATCAACTAAACTTCTGATTATCATCAATAAAGCTCATTGATCATTGTTATCTCGCACTTATTCACCATTTTGATGTTAAAATTAAATAAACGAACTTCATATAGAATTGCCTCCTATATAACACCAGCTACATAACGTTTTGTGTAAATTGAATATAATTTGATTCACAATTTCCACTCTCTCTCACTCTTCCTAGTAAAAACTGGAATTATATAATACGAACACACCAAATGAAAATAAATCCTTTCTCGTTGAATAAAGTAGCAGAGTAAATTCAATTCCAGGATAACAAATTTGATTCAATTTAATAACGAACAAAAAAAAAAGTTTGGAATCATTTTTACTAAAAATGTCGCTTTAATTTGGTTTCATTTTTACTCTGAAGACGAAATTTTATACGTTTGTACACGATTCTTTAGCTTAAAGCTCGCTCTCTCCTTTTCCCACTCACTTAAGATATATTTATAGATCCAAACGAAATCGTCATCATCAATTTTTTTTCTCGAGCTTTTTTTTTTTAAATTTATCTTTCTCATTTTTATATAAGATATTTGATACATGAAACCAACAAAAATCTTATCTGCTATATAAAATGTAGTTTTTATATTTACCCATTTTTCTTTATGATGCACACAAGAAATAAAACAATAAAATTTGAGCAAAAAACAAAAAAAAATATGAAAAGCATAGAAATAAAGCTCAGCCAAACATTATGGTGGGGGAATACATATATGATTGTCGTTGTGCTTTTTTTATTTATTTTATTTACGTCATATAAAGCAACGATGTGGAATACTGTCAATTTGAATTGACTTAAATTCTTTGCGTTTCAAATAAATGTATTGTTCTTAAGAAAATAAATAAGAAACGAAGTAAAAAGCTCACAATTTCTTTTTTTTCGGGTTGGTAATGTTATTATTTTATGTTTGGTTTTATTTTTATTACTTATACAGGGTGAGAGGATTTATATAGATATATGTATGAAAAGGGGTTGGAAACAAATAAAATATAATAAAATTAGAAAAGATGAAATTGATTCAATTGCTTGAAAGTAGTCTTATATATAGTGCAAAGTTTTCTTATTTTATACTGTAACATGTATGTGGATATGGATTAGATTGCTTTACTACCATCTGCTGGTTGAGCTTGGTATATGATTAACCTAAAAACACACAAACAAACAGACACACTGTACACCATTTTACTGTCGATATACTGCAAGTTATGTTCTTATTTTTGTGAAAAGCTCTAAAGTGTTTATTTTTATATGGTACATTACAGATTTAATATTGAGCTGTCGATTGTTAGCCGAATATTATAAATTAGAGCCGCAATAATATTGTTAAATAGTGATATACAATTTAGCTGTACTACTTAAACGAAACCCTATTTTTCCCCAAAGAAGTGTATTAAAAACGAGAAAAACACATTTTCATCTTAAAAACAAATAATAAACGAACTTCAAAAGAAAAACAAGAACAGAAAAGAAAAACGTGATGCCAGAATAAAACAAATAAGCAGTCATATACACACACACACACACACAAGTTGTACACAAAGCTATATATGGTATACGTGTAAAGGTAAATTGACAACCTTATTATTTAGATACACTACTAACTTCAATCCAATTTCATACAAAAGCATCCTGATCGGAATAAATAATTTTACCTCGTTTTGGCTTCGAATTGTTTTTGCTGCTGGTGATGGTGGGTATTTCATTTCTAAATTATTTCAACAAAGTTGTGTGCTTGGTTTTAATCTACTAAATGAAAAAAGTTCTCTTGATGGTGTATATATATATGTGTGTGTGTACACAAAACAAGCTCTACTATTAATAAAAGTCTACAACGCGTAACGATGAGATTTAAATTATATACTTTTCGGTTCTATATATCTTGGATCGAGAGAATATGTTATTTGGAATTATCATCATCATTATTATTATATGGTGTACGTGATTTGCATGCAGTTCAGTTCAGCGAATTGAGTTTTGAGTATTGATAAGCGTGTATATATACATTTATATAGTGGGAAACCGCTGAGGTAGTCGGTTTAATTTTTAAAATTGTTGGTGTTTAAATAAACCAATCAGCGACTTATTAAAATTCTTATTTTGTTTCGTGCATAATTCAGAGCTTTTATTTTGCTCACACTACAACTTTTAACATTTAGGTTTATAGACCGTAACTTTACGATTTTATAATGTATACGTATTGAAATATGTTAATTAACTAATTATTTAAATTATATCATAATGAGCTTAATCGATTAAAAACAAAACTTTTAATTAATGCTATGGTTGCTTAGCTAAAGCTTTTAACATAAAAGTACATAATTTTAATACGATTAACATAACGAAGTTTTTGAGCTTAAATCAGTCATAAGCGTTAAAAAGTTCTTGGGTCTTCTATACACGTACAATAAATTGATGTAACAAAAGCTCAAGCCCACCTCTATAAGAGTGTACAAAAAGCAAGTCCGATTGATCTGAATCTACTACCAAATATTCATGGCACAAATATAAGATATTAGACCAAGTTTGACATTGACACGACGTCAAGTGATTGGCTTCACAAAAGTTTTTTAAGTGATTTCCACAATTGGAGTGGTCCCTGTTAGAGTATTTGAGTATGTAGATTCATGATGCACGTCTCTGGTTTGAGAATTGCGTTTTGTTTTCCGCCCTAAATGTTCTTGGAAAAATCTAGTGGATATGTCCTTTACAACACAGATAAAATACAAAACCCTTTACTTATTCTTGATATTTAAGTATTTGTGTCCATAATATCGTCAATTCCTTTCAATATATACTTGTCAATTGATATAAGACAATTGGCCGATATTTTATGTTCCAATCTTATACCTTTGAGTTCATCTTATTTCATCTCCATGTGTTTCACAACCATGGCACTCCGATAAATATCAAACATAATTAATTTTTATTTATTTATTTATAATTAATTAGTAATCAAACAACACAGACAAAAAATAATAGCCTTCGGTACCAAATAAATTAATTTGATTTTAATTTCCAAATAATAGAAATAAGCATTAGTTGAAATAAAATTATTTGATTTTGATAAATAAAAATTATTTAATTTCTAATTTCCCGAATCATAAACAATTCGAAGATTTTCGAACGATATAATTATACCCAGTGGGTATATCTCGTAATGATGGTGATGAGATTTTATTTTTGTCTCCTCTCGCTCCTTACAACAAATAATTACCTGATATTATGTACACACATAGCTATGTCAAAATATGTAACCGAACTCTGAGCGTGCCGGGTAGGCGCATAAAGTACGCGTGGGTGAGTATTGTTTTTGCTATTCGTTCAACATGAAAAATTATTATAGATTGCCGAAACGAGGGGGAAGATCATTTTCATTTTTTTTTCGATTCACCCTAAATTCGGTTTCAGGTAACGAAAGTTTTTCCTTTTTGATTGGCTTTTGGTTTTTCATCCCTCGAATCTCTTAATTATGTATATAATTTGATGAAGTATTGAATTACATCGGAGATTTTTGTTTTGTTTGTGACGACAGACAGGTATCGAGCTACAGGTTTATTTATAGCCGAAAAGTTGACAAAAATATTTTTTTTAAAATTTAAATCAAACAAATTAAATAAAATATATTTACTAATTTGTATTTGGTATCCATGTATACCTTGTATTTCGATTTCAGGTCCAGCGTTTTGGGGTCTAATCAATCCACAATGGAATATGTGTAATAAGGGACGGAGGCAGTCCCCAATCAACGTAGAACCAGACAAGCTACTATTTGATCCATATTTAAGGCCATTACATATTGATAAACATAAGGTAGGTGTATACGATATACAGTCAATCAATCTTAATTATAGAATTATAGTGTTTATATCCGACATATTTTGGTTACGTGTTCGGCACTCTACACGGTTGAGTTGTTGTTTTGTGACTTAATTATTTATGAAGAATCAATAATGTGTTGTTTGTTTTGTGTTATGTGTAAATAACTTTGCTACACGCGAATAAAAAAAATTATATATAAAATCACGACCGCGGTTGTTGGTTCAATGAATTTAGAGCACACACCGCACGTTTGGTGTGGTTGTGGAATTTTTATGATTTGATTAATTTGCGATGATTATAATGTATACATAAAGGGAAGGAGGTATGAGGTTAACCGATGAATTGTCTGACCATGAAATTATTTTTGTATTCAGTCTTTATACACAAAACTGGGTTATATATTTGAACTGGCACGCATATGGCGAAAAACACTATATACACCATTGTTATAGAACAATGTATAGCAAACTGTGTATGTCAAATTGAAAAAAAAATGTGGTATCGATTTTGTGGACGAGAGATTGTGGTTAAATTGGTTTATCCTATACCACTTCTAAGCCAGGAAGAGATAGAAAAGCATTTCATACTATCATCAACCAACTGAAAGGAATGAAAGTGCAACTCAATTTTTCAAATCTGTATACACACAATGAAACTGTTCAGGTTAGTGACAGTTGATTGTCCAGGAAACAGACTTTGTGAGACATGTATGTTTTCGAACCGTACACATTTTTATATGTGCCACGTAGTTCGATAGAAACGTTTTATTTTGATTTCTAAGACTCGGAATTATAATAAGATTTCTTGTATCCCAGCGAGTTATTCATCATCGGATATTCATAAACATCCTAATTCTGTCAAAATACTGTCTAGACAACGCTGGAACTATGGTATACTCATCTAAAACCGTTTGAAGACTATTATCCCCAAGAACACAGCTCGCCACAGCTTCTCTGCAACAGAGATGTTGCATGAAACAATGCAACAAACTTTTCTCAACATATTTATAAAATTGGTTATTGATTTAATTCCTTGTGACAGAAACAGATGAGAAGCGCGACTAACCTTTCAATCTAACTCTTGCATATACTGAGCTTCTTTAAATGAAAAAGCAGGCGTATCAACAGTATACGGCCAATTCGTGGTCATCACAGTGTTCTAATAGTTTCCCTGTGACTTAACTACTTCTATATGATTTGTCAAGATTTATTACCTCGAATCTGGCTTGCTGTATGTTAAAAGCCAGTGACTAAAAAATTAGTTAAATCTGACAGAGATAAAAAGACTATTAAAGCACAGGCCAAACTCGTATGATTATTGTTGAATAGGCTAGTAATACAGTCAGCTACACATTGGTCGGAACAGAGATGTTGCATGAAACAATGCAACAAACATTATTGTTGCATTAATTCATGCAACCTCTCTTGTCAAATATAACACTGGATTTGGCAATCGTGACAACACCAACTAAAATAACTTAATCTCGAATGACGTCTGGCTCATCTTATCACAACAGTTTTTGAAACTTTTGAACTATATAAATATATACAACGACCTGTAAATACGTAAACTCCTATTAAATCCAACTTTGACATTGTCTTGATGAGAAAAAATGTTTTTTGAATACTCCGTCTAGACTGGAGCAAGCTTATTTCCTATTACCCCCTCCTTTCATTTACATCAATGTTGAAAAGGATGTTTTCGTACCCCATCATAACCTTTTTAAATCGGTAACTTCCGTATGTATATAGATTAACCAAAATTCAACTGTACAAAATCCTCCCCCACCCCCATCGTATATCATACAGTTCGAACGTATAGCAGAGCAAACAGAAAACCAAAATACCCTGACCGAACACAAATCCATATCGACATACACAGAGTGTGTATATGGAATACACAGATCGAAAGTAGATTTCTATCGAAAGTACTAATCCAATATGATTTCCTTTTTTGTGGAGGGAGAGGTTTTTCTTTTGGTCACATTTTTTTTTTGTTTTGTTTTTAAGGATAAAAGTTTTGCTTTTGAAAAGTCATTAATCACGTATGAACAACAACACCACTAACAGCATATATCATCAACTCGTAGACAAATACTCGTACACACAACAACATACCTCTATCCCATATTATACATGGATCGTCTGAAATAAGTCCCTAATTTTGGTGTGTGTCAACGATATGTCATCATGGTTAGATGTGTGATATGTGTGTTGTGTGATAAAATTACTAAAAGCCAAATATTTTATTAATAGACTGGACGGTGTGCTTTATATACATATACATTGGGTGTACGAAGCTTTTGACAGGGGTGGAGGTGTGATTTTAGTGTTTTTCGATTTATAAATAATTTGTTGGTGTTGGCTCGATGTTATTATTATTTATTATATTAGTTAATTTAACATCGGTCCCACACACATATATGTATAATGTTGGTGTTGTCTAGTTTAATGCTTATTAAATTGATATAATAATGTAAGTTTATTTAGGTACGATGATAGTGTCGTTAAATGTATACGGTTTGGATTTCGTATACATAATCAAAAAAAAACACCTCACTTAGATTTTCGACCAACCAAAATTACCAAAGAATATTCTGAAATGAAAATGATTAATGAGGATACTATAATGGTGACGAATGATCGTTGTATATATAAAAGAAAATTAGTGTTAAAATTTGTGGTTCAGAGTTTTTGGGGTTAGTGTGTATAAGAGTAGTCGTAGTAGTACATCATAATGGATTTTGTTGTGTATTTTTCATTTTTTTTTTGTGTGTTCGAAAATCATCAACTGGAGTGGTAAAATCAAAGTTGATTACTCCAACTAAATATATATGTAGACCGAACGTATATACATAAAAAAAGGGTTAATGGGGTTCATATTAAATGGTTTTCTCATCTCAAATTATTATGAAATTTGATGCCATTAGAATTATGTTGTGTAATTAATATTAAATTTCATGGCTTTTAATTAAGTTTTAATGAAGTTGAATACTTATTAGTGAAAGCTCCAATTATGCGTGACACGTGGATATATATTTGATCGTCGAATCTAAATGCAATGTATAAATGACTGTGTTATATAGTCTGAGAGTCTGTTGAACGTTAGTTGTGGGCAGAGTACTTTTCAGGATAACACTGATCACAAAAAGCCGTACTCTTCTGCCATCAAAAGCTTTATTGATAAGACTTTAAAATGATGTCAAAGCTCAAATTGCCACGACTTCTTACTACTTGATCGTTACTAATCTTGAATCGAGCCTCTTTTACCAAGTAAATCAGAAAATGAACAGAGAAAGCTTTTTAAGACTAGATGTAGCAGAAATATGCGAACAATACACAATGTGTAAGAAACGTCAGTGTAAATATTGAAATATATCACCAATAAAGAATCTGACCAATCAAACATCAATCAGACATGAGTAAAAACTAAATAGATATGCTTTCAATCGATGTCGTTCGTCAAATATTGATTGTTCAAGATTGAGTGAAAATGGCAAACAAAAAGAACCAAACCAACAGGTCAAAACAAATGAACTTGTAAAAACTAATTGCACAGGGCTTATTTTTAGTGATACCACTGGTCTGTACCGGAGTTCATTCAAATCAGATACAAACAATTTTTATGGCAAAAATAGCAGATAAGCTAATGCTAATCAACTATCTGTTTTTTTTTAAAAAAGCTCCAACAATATTTTTTGCGTTTTTATGGTTAATATCGATTAACATATCGGATAATATATTGATTATTAATATTTGTGTCCTATAAAGAACATTTTAATCGATGTCGTTCATCAAATATTGATTGTGAAAATTTGAGTGAAAATGGCAAACAAAAACCGACAAAAAAACATGTCAACACAAATAAACTTTTGAAACTATATGCACAGGGCTTATTTTTAAGTGATACCACATGTCTGTACCGGATTTCATTCAAATCACAGACAAAAAAATTTTATAGTAAAAAAAAAGGTAGGCTAAACCACTATCTGTTTTTTTCATAAAACTCCTAAAAAATTGCGGTTTTATGGTTGATATAGATTAATATATCCATAATAAACATTTGAGTACCATAAAAAACATTTCAATCGATGTCGTTTGTCAAATATTGACAGTTAAAGTTTGAGTGAAAATGACAAACCAAACGCACCAGACAAACGGGTCAAAACAAAAAACTTGTGGACCTGATTGCACAGTGCTTATTTTAAAGTGGTACGGCATGCCTGTACCGCATCCATAATAAACATTTTTGTACCATAAAGAATATTTTAATCGATTTCGTTTGTAATGACAGTTCAAGTTTGAGTGAAAATGGCAAACAAAAAGCTACCAAAAAACAGGTCAAATCAAAACTTGTGAAACAAATTGCACAGGGCTTATTTTTAAGTAATACCACATGTCTGTACCGGATTCAATTCAAATCAGAGACGAAAAATTTTTATGGAAAAAAAAACAGGTAGCCTAACCATTAAATCTGTTTTTTCAAAAAACCTCGAAAAAATGTTTTCTCGTTTTTATGTTTAATATCGAGTAATATATACATAGTAAACATTTTTGTACCATAAAGATCATTTTAATTAATGTAATTCGTCAAATAATCGTAGTTAAAGTTTGAGTGAAGATAGGAAAAAAACGCTCCAAAAATAGCTGAAGTTTGAGTGAAAATGGCAAACAAAAAGCATCAAAAAACATGTATAGATTGTACGGAGTTATTAGACTCATTGTCATGGATGGATGCTATAATTGAACTTTGACAGATCTCATTGTACGTTTGATCGGTGTTGGCGACGATGGCGTCCACCACAGCATTTAGAACAATCTAGAACCTTCTTGTTGTTAACAACAGTATGCAGAGCTGGATCGTGATGGGTTTAGATAGCCGATACGGTACGAGCGAACAATGGCATAAAACATATATTATAAAGAATAAAAGAGGAGAAAATGATACACCGGAAAAATACAAACAATAACCACTAAGTTAAACATGACCACAGGGAACCTTTGAGATCAACCCAATCAAATCAAAATAATTATAATAATCTAATTATTTGTCACGTGCACTGATTTCTGCACTCACTCTATATATAAAGTCATACATAATTAGAGAAGTAGAAATCTAATTATATTTCATATCATTATTCTTCCGTTTCATTACGCTGCTTTTCATATTTTATGCCACACGGAGCAAACGAAAACAATATTTCTCATAATGAATTCATTCTACGAGTATATCCATCTTTGTGCTGTGCTCTCACAGCAACGTCGTAACCCATACACATATTCTTATTATTTGGCGTCATCGCTGTTGTCGGAAAATAAGGAAAATTTATTATTGCAAACACACACACACACTCGCACCCTCACACAAACAATCAAATGAATAATAATCATAATCATAATGTTCTTATGTACAAGTAGATGGCGAAACGACGAGAGGGAGCATCGTAATAATTTATTATAATGAGTATTCATAAAATGATTACATTAAATTTATAGTATGAAAAAAAAAAGCTTCGAGAGAGAGCTTTCTTCATTTTGTCTGTGTCATTTTCTTATTATTATGACTATTATTTGTGTGGTCGCTTCGTTTATTTTTCTTATTATCATCATTTAAAGTTGTTTTTATCAATTTAAAATAAAAAAAAATTTACTCAACTTGATTATGATGATAATGATAATTCGGGTTTGATGTTGATGGGGTGTACTCATTTCAACTGTGTTATTGTGTGTTAAAAGCGCGCACAAACACTATAATCACAACACAACATTTGACTGGCTGTGAAAATAATGACTGTATTTTTTATGATGCTGCCACATTTTCGGATCAAAAACGCTCGTCGAATGGAAACAATGAGGCAAAAGTTAATATATATATATATTTTGATTGAAGCTTTTCTTCTTATTATACAAGGGGTTAAAAAATTCCATGTCATTATGAAATAATAATTCATTTTCGGGTACTTTAACACTTTACGTTTTATATTTTCATCAAACATGAGTCATGAAAGGAAAATGATAAATTACTCTTCTCTTACTGTATATATTTATAAACGTCTATTTGGATAATTGATGGCACAAGATTAAATGTCAAAAAAGTGAAAGCTTAATGGTCAACTATTTGGATTAATAAATATTTGAACAAGATAATCTTACTCTGAAGTCTATTGTTGAAACACAAAAGGGGACATACATATTTACAAAACAATGACAAAGCTTTTTTATAAATTTATTTAGCTTTCTGGTGTTGAAGATACATAAAAGCTTAAAAAAATAATAAAATCTAAACTAGAAGTCGTATTGATCTGAATATTGCACTACATACTTATGTCACAAATACCTAAGTGTTTCGTTGGATTTTGCTGGAGAGTAGTTTTCCAGCATTTGGAAAATTCTGAAGATAAACCCTTTCGGTTAAGACCGATTTCAATTCAATTAAACTAACTGGTACAAGGTATGGCATGCGTTTAAGTTTTTGCTATTAACCAGAGGTTTTAATCAAAAACCCAAAACCAAAAATTTTGTAATCCGTATATAACAACACTCGAGTATATATGTTTCATTAACACTGAATTTTTGTTTTCTTTCACCACAGGTATCGGGGACACTGCACAATACCGGCCAATCACTAGTATTTCGTGTCGACAAGGACACAAAACCACATGTAAATATATCCGGTGGCCCATTAGCGTATCGTTATCAATTCGAAGAAATTTACATACACTACGGAATTAAGAACGAGGAGGGCTCGGAGCATCAGATACATGGTTATAAATTCCCCGGTGAAGTAAGTATTGTAATTCATTCAAGATAACATTAATCATTTCCGCCCGCACATCAGAAACCTAATTCAACCAAACATACGAGTAAATATAGGTCTCGGTTGTTCCCGAATATTTTGTTTATCTATTTATGGATGTGTGCAGGGGGGCTGGGGTATAAACGTTATTAACATATGTTTGTTTGTGTTTTTCCTTTTTTGGAATTTTTTTTTTCTTCGGAGATGAAAAATTATTATATACAGCATCCCTCATGCTTCGCTAAGCATGATATTTAAAATATATAGATCTATGTACATATATGTATTTATGCTGTTGTAATAATAAGCATTTTATATATTTATATTTGGTTGGTTGTACAAATATAAATAAAATAAATTAAAATTAAACAAAAATAGAAAAAATTATTTTGTCTACATGATGGCGGAAAACCAGAAATTTCTTTAAGATATTAATTTTAAATTTAAGGTTTCTTATTCGAACTCGTATGCTGCGAGGGTAGTACTGAAGGTACCTGACTCGACAAAAAGACATAGTCATTTTGTAGATCGGTATCCTATATTGAAATCCTCAAATCAGTCAACAGCATGCTTCATTTCAAACCTGGCGACAATATGACCTCGCAGATGCACATGACCTCGCGAACCCAGCAGATATTGCTTCACGGGAAATAAATGCCCACCAATTGCAGGTTAATCATCTTTGGTGGAAAAGTCTCAAATCGTTTGAAAGCTCGAATTATCCCCTAAAACTTCAACTAACTGAAAAAGCAGCAAATGAAGAACTATAAATCAACTGCTTATTCACAAAACGCATCTACTGCATCAGAGCTTATAGAATCAACCGAATTTTCATTAGTCCTAAAAAAAAACAGATAGTTCTTGTCAGCTACAGATTCATAACGATCAATCAAAAGAATAAAACAAGTGTTTTCACACATCATCTCAACCCCCATTCACACACATTAAAAACACCAAATCGTGATTTTTGGTGATAATCGGGAACCAAACCAGAGGGCCCCACCCCAAATAACAGAGCACAAATACGTGTAAAATTTTGACCCTCAATGGTAAAAGTCTAGAGCGAGCAACAATACCCTGTTGTGTAAAAAGCTTTCGCCTGTTACCCGAAGCTAAAGTAACTCTATCTGCCCCATTCTCCAATACGGGAAATAAGCAGGTTCATTTGCAACTCATATATCCAAAGTAAGGGTGCCATGCTCTATTCATTTGTTATACCCTTGCAGCATATAACGAATTTACCTCAAAAACTTTTTAGAAGCTCTAAATAAAGTTAACGAATTTTAGCTGGCTATATAACAAGCGATCCACAATGAACCACACCAAGAGCAAAGCCAAGAAGACAAATGAGAATCGAACAGTAATCGACATAAATCGAGCGAAGAACCAAAGATTTCAGCCGAAATGTTAGACTTTACAAAATAATCTATGGACCGCTACTGATATTGCTGGTCACGTCCAATTTGTGCCTGTCGAGCACACTTAAAAGAAATAGAACACAAGA
This sequence comes from Tipula lateralis, assembly GCA_963932295.1. NCBI lineage: Eukaryota > Metazoa > Arthropoda > Insecta > Diptera > Tipulidae > Tipula > Tipula lateralis. The sequence goes on along the minus strand of OZ010738.1, from coordinate 181,903,639 downwards.
ACGAATTGCTTCATGACTATAAAGAGTGAGCATTTTAAGAAGCAAAGAACGAATGGCAAGGAATTCAACAACGGATAAGGGAGGTGTATGTATTATACAGACATCGCTTATCCACTTATTTACCACCACGTCTATACCACTAGTCCACTACACTCACATATGGTTCAATTTCAATTGAACACTTTCATATGGACTGATTCAAGTCATTTGATTTGAACTTGTGCATATCATATGTAAGACCACTGGCTCCACACTAGTACTCAGATGTTGGAAAAATGTATCGACACTGTAAATAGACTAAAAGACGACTAACCACTGCGGACGGAAGCGTCTGGAAGTGGGGTCATCAACGTTGTGTTTTTTCTACCCATTGGAATATGAACGGGTCTTCCTTCTTTCACACCACCTATCGTAAGCAGATGATGAAAAATCCCTTTTACAAATCCTATTGGGAGTTGAACCCGGTAGCTCCCGTTCCAACTATCGAAGCTTTTAACACTGCAACATTTGGATGGTACCTGTATCGTATCTCATCCTATAACGTTCTTGGCTCAATTAATTAATGGTTCCAATTGGACAAAATAAAACCCATTTGAGTCACACACATAGCCAAACACACACATTTAAAATATATTTTTCATTTTTAAATTACAGATCCAGCTTTATGGTTTCAACAAGGAACTATATCATAATATGTCCGAAGCTCAGCACAAGTCACAGGGAATTGTTGGTATATCGTTGATGGTACAAATTGGTGATATCCCGAACCCGGAACTTAGAATAATTACTAGCACATTTAATAAAGTATTATTTAGAGGTAAGTAACCCTGAGTTAAAACGATAAAAATTCTAAAAGCTTTCGAAGACGATCGTACCGTCTCGAAAGAAGTTCAAGAATGAATAGAACGAAACTAATGAGATACAATATCATGCATAGTTGATAACCACCTGCGATATGAGTGAATTTCATTTTAACCGGTTCCGCCGATGTTTTCGGCTGTTTTAAATATCGATTGTCTATAATAGCATTACTCCAAAATTCGATCAATCCAGATGACATGTAGGCAGATAATTCATTATTCAGATACGATGTTAAATACGAACCCTGTCGCACAAACAGTGTTACTGGAAACAACATTATTTGCTCCGAACCCATCAAATATGAGTCCTCGTGCGAATGCTCGTAATTGGCATACGCAACATGTGCCCGCGAACTGAGCAAAGCCCCTTTAAAATGCGGATCACGTACACAGTCCCAATAAAATTCACGTTCCCCAGATTTAAATTCAACCGTACGATTTTTAACATTTGGCATCGAATCGAAATATATTCGACCCGCTCCAGTTACATAAAATTTAAAATCACGTTCGATCATTTTCTCGATCGTATCGGCTGCCGAATAATTTTTCTGCATTTGAAGATAATCATACAATTTACCTTGGTACGAACCACGTATCACAAGACAACCAAGCATCCAGATCATGGCCAATGTTCGGGCAAAATTTTGTCCAGGCAAACGATGAATCGGTCCACCAAGAAATACGCTTATCATGCTGAGCATCGGATTTGTATTTTGCCGTCCAATTATAAAACCGCGGATCGGTTTCGAAACAAAATTTAAAATAATTATTACAAATAGTCCGAAAACGAACTGCAACACAATAAATAGCCATACTGAGGATTCGAATGGTAGAAATAATTTTTCGAATGGTGTGTATGGTTGACCGGGTGGAATGACAAGAACGAGATCCGATTGAAAATAGTTGATTGCCGAATCCATTACAGACGACCGTAGTTGTGTTATACCGTATGCGCCGAGTGTTAGATTTGCCTTGTTTTCCGCCACCATTCGGATAGCACCCGTCAACGATCCATTACTAAACACCTCGCCCCATTTCTCGTTGTCCTTCGGCACTTTAATGACAAGCTCAAAATTTAGCCGAGTAGCAAGAGTTTTTATTAAATAGGCCTCGAATCCGGTTAGTTTATAACTACCGTCCGCCTCTTTCTCTACGAGCATATACGGTGGAGTACTGAACGTTACTACATACAGTGGACATTTATGCATGTTACGTATTTTGTTGGGGTAAAAATTTTCGGGCTTAATAAATCGGTTGCCAACAAAAATGTTCGAAATTACCGGCACTGTTTCGCCGCAGTTGTGGTCTGTGTAAGGGAAATAGGTGTACATGAGGGCGGATTTATCCATATCGGGATTCATAAGCAATATATTTATATGTATAATGTATGATGTCCAGGCCCATTTAAATATTTTCTCGATCGTGCCTAGTGGCTGTATGCGATTGTACCCGTTGACAATAAGAAGATAATACCCGGTAACATCATAGTTCCGTATCGTGTTTGGCGTAAAAATTTGCCTAAAATTTAGTTCGAATCAAATATTTATCGTCTTAAAATTTATCTGACTTACCGAAAGCTCTCGAAATTATCGATAAAAATGACATTATATCGTCGTTTACTTGTGACTGGTATTCGGCTGGTTATATTGACTGCTTCCAATCGATACACTATACTACTTTTTGTATGATGCAAAATATCGTTTATAATATCCGACTGTTCCAAATAATTTTCGGATGTACTGGCCGCCCGACTAATCGATATCAATGTCGTTTTTTTGGTGAAAAAATTCAAAATCACTGTGACCGCAGCTTTGGTAAGTGGTGTCGAAAAAACTGTAACTGGTATATTCGTAGTCGAGATACACGTTCCACACAAACAGCACAGTAGAATCCTGACCAAAAATGATTTCATGTTGTTGGGATGCGTCTGTCAACAGTCACAATTCACCAAACAGTGTATAACAAAATAGTTTTATAGCCAGTCGAGGTAATTGATTATATAAATCCATTAGATGGCTATCGCGTAAATTACATTATGTTGTAGTAAACAAATTTCGTGTCGTGTTAATTCTGGGTTGATATAGTTTTAATGGAAGGACACGATCCGGATGGACTATGTAGAGGACATATAAGCTGTCATGCAAAGAATATAAGTCATCCATACACCTTTTGCATGTACTTGATTGATGCTAGAGGTCAAATTAATCGATATTCTTAGCACGTCTGCTTACGAGAAGAGAAGATATCCTAATACATTTATATTTATGTAGGCGTCTCACATACATTAAAAGCTTTTTGCAAACGAATTTTTAATTCTACCAGTTCTAAGAATGTTTTGTGCTCTAAAATATATTTTTCTGATGTCTTCTTGGGATTCATATATACAGAATACTGATTATGCCATCAATTAAAGCCTCTTCATTTCAGTATATAAATTACTAATTCCTAACATCAGTTAACATTTATATATTGCATGTTGGAGGATGTTGAATGCAGTTCTCTTGCTCTATCAACCGGCTACGAAGGGTCTAGTTCTGAATCGGTTCTATTCTCTCTTCTGAATGGGTGTGACACAAACCCAAACCTTCAGTCCAAAATTCAACATACATCCAGCACATAGCCGAATAGTTTTTGAATTTGTTCCAATTATACCTTTAACGGTTAGCCAATCCGATAAATTCAACGATCTCATACTTCGTAGTAACGTATAAAAAAATTACGCCTAAATGGTGACACTCTCAGTTTAGTAATTGTTATTTAAAGCTGGCGAAAAATTATGGTTTTGCACTTTATATCGACAGGCCTACATTTAGGCATCGTCAAATATTAATTTGAGTTTTTTGCCACCTGAAAGTCGTGTATTGCAATTCAATAAAAATTTATTTTATGCAGTTGGACGTTAATTTTTCCGTAACTTAGGGCATTAGTGAGAAAGTTTTACTGGGTGAAATTATGAACCTTAAATATTTTGGAGATTCATTTTTCTTGAAATTGTGAATTCTTAATTACTTAGTAGATTTATCTCGTTTAGATAGTTATTGTTATCGTGAATAGTGAACACCAAGTACTTTATCATCTCAGATTGTGCTTTTGTAAATGAAAAAAGCTTAGAGCTTTTCAATCTTTAAATATATAAAGCTTTAAACTTGAAATTTAATAATAATATTTGATGCTTTATGCTTAAGATATATTCATCTTGGTTATATTTATAATATTTGAAAGGTCCATCTCCCTTTACCACATCGGAAATACTGCCGTATGAATACGAAATCAAAACATTAAAATATAAACTAGAAGTCGTTTCGATATTTGACCACATACTTATGTCACAAACCACATACTTATGTCATAGTCCATCTCGGATTTATCTGATAGGTCAAATTTTGTTCAGAACTCAATGACAATTTTAGATATGATTCTCATTTAACATCTCAAATTGAAAACATACATCAATCATAGCTAGAGTCCGCAATACTTTTACGGTTAAACCCAAACGCGAGCGTTTATAGTTTGGCTAGTGCTTCTGTCAAAGCTTTGAATATACAAAACCCAACCACTAATTAGCAACAAACCTACCTACTATTTATCTCATTAACCGTATATAGAATATAAATCCCTCTAATTAACAGTCCATTCATATATTATTACACAAAGACTACATTAATACTACAAATTAATTACCTAACTGCTTTTATACCATCACTACTGAACCCACCCTGATCTCGATATACGAGGGCAGTTCAATAAGTCCGTAATAAATGGAAGGAGGGAATTATTTTAATATTTTGTGAAATCGTCTAAATACTTGATGATGCAAAAGCTTCCCAAAATAACTGAGGCACCATATCTGTTAATAGACTTGATGAGTGACTCTCGTAACAATTGTAATTTCCAATGACCTCTAAATAGCATATATATGTTTAAACTGACCCGATGCATAATACATATGGACACTAGTTATTGTGTTCGACAATATCAACCATCGAAAATCGATACATAAACTATTTAACACCAAAATGACAACAACAACCACATAAAATAAAATCTATTTGTAATTAATTTTTATGTGTGTACGAATACTTTGTTTTCCCATAGATTTAACGCTAATGGATTAAAGCTTTTATTTAACAGCAACAAAATAAATTTTTTTATATTTAATTATATAACAACATTTGCTGTATGTACACAATCTGCACATACACGAGCATGTATATGCCATATATAGATAGAAATCAAAAAATAAATAAAATTTATATATGTTGCCTGATTTTTCCATTACACCCCCATTGCAGTGGATCCATTTCCTCACCGCCCAATATTTATTGTTGCTGTCGGTCGGCTGTTATTTACAATTTCTATCGCAGATTTTGATAAAAATCGCGCATCAGTGATAGACGAAAAACCACAAATTGTAAATTGATTATTCAAAAATGTGCTGGCGGAACTGTTCTTTCGATGCGGCACATACCAATTCTGATCCACTTGCGTGCCCCATAAAAGTATTAATATTTGTCAACCAACAAAAATATATGTAATTAATTAGTTGTTGAAAGGTTATATCCGTCGTTTAGAGAATAATATGCGAATTTATGGCTTTAAAATTTTCCACCCCACCTGGTCTGGAAGGAGGGTGGTTTAAATTCATTCCAAACGAACTGTTTATATTATAGCGATTAAATTCATCTGATAAAATTGTTATTGTAACAAATTAATTTTTATTTTAATTTAACACAAATATGGTACAGCAATGGAAAAAATTATAGTGAGACCAAACTGGCAAAACTTTAAAACTGCCAAATTTCCAATTTTATCGAAGGAAAGTCATTTTTCCTTCGAAAAAACTGGATTTCTGATTGGACAGTATTGCAAAAAAAATTGTTCTGCTCTTAAACAGTAAGCTTAGTTGGAAGCTTAATAGTTTAAAAAGGTTACTATAGTCTTGTATAATCAAGCAAGAACGTCAATTGTAATAATAGTGGTTTAAAAATCGACGCTGGTGCACTAGCTATATACTGTCGTAGTAGAAAGCTTTTTGTAATCTACAAAGAGTTTTCTGTTAGAACTTAACGTAGAAGTTCCTTATTCACAACTGAAAGGAGGTGCAGTTAAGGCTTCTCGCAACTTTTACAGATAAGAATATTAACCCAGATCAACATGAATTTAATTCGGATTATACCGAAATGAGCAACATCTGTAGGATTCGACATGCAAAAATTGTTGGTGGCCATGCAACAGATGTAACTTTAGACTCAGTAAATGATTACACGTCAAGTAAGCATGACGAAGCCAATACCAGGCGATCAGGAAAAATTGTTGGCTGAACAAGAGTAGCGAGAGAGAAGTGACAACGAGAAGTTTCGAGAATCTGCTGTTACATTAAGCACAAAAGTTGACACCATCAAAATTGAGATGGATCAACAATGAACGATCTATCTAAGTGAGATATTTGGTATCATAATGTACCGATAACGGTCTAAATATACATGGGCTTGTCATATATACTCTAATACTTACAAGGGACATTTAAGTTCAGCTTGACAGTTGTCCTGGTTAAGGACCTTTGATCAGTATGCAAATGACGAATAATTGGTTTCAGTAACATGGAAAGTTTTCGTAAGAAGAACCCCAAATAAATCAAGCAAATTTTGTACTCTTCCTGAAAGTTTGCACTTTACTCCAAAGACTCAAACCCTTCTGTTGAATCCAAACGATTTACATTTTACAGCAGGTGTCGTTGAACTATTCTTGTCGTTTCGAGTCGTTAAAATCATAACCTTCAAATAAGTGGAAAGTATGAGTCTTCATCCTGCGAATGGTTCATCTCAATGAACGATCCCCCACACAAATTTCTGATGGAGTGAAGACTTGGAAATAATCGTGACCACTTGTGATCCTTCTTCATAACTATCAAATTATTCTATCTTGCCAGCAATTTTTCACCACTAGAGTATAGAGCAACTTCCGCAACAAATTAAATTGATTTGGGTTTTGCATTCAGTTTGTCAAAAAACCTAAATGTCAGGGAGCTTTATTTTGCGATCCGAGCTTTTTTTGCTCAACCTTTTTCCTTTACATGTCTTTTTCCATCCGATCTTTAACATTTGTTCGTACTGCGAACTCTTGTACGGATACTTAAGCATACAAAAAAATTTCGAGGAAAAAAGCTTTCGACCACATGAGTTAAAGTGAGTTTACCTTTTGGTTTTATCTATTGTTACGTAACTGTTACAATTATTTACGTATAGCTAGTTTAGTATAAGAAGCAAAAACTAACAAAGCTTTCTGTCGCTTATACGAAAAGCTCTTCGTAACTATAGTAGAATTCTATGACTACATTAGATTCATGTGAAAATTAAACAAAAGATGAACGATATCAAATCACAGAGCTTTAGTTAAAACAAAAAGCTCGTTTAAAATATAGCAAAACTTTATTCGCAAAAACTGTAGTTCGAGCTTTTCATTATCAGTACGAAATAAAATCAATAATCATTTTCAATTTAAGAAATTTCTTTGTCAAGATTTCCAAGATAAAAACCATTATACACCACCCATACATCACTAAGCACAGCTTATAGACACCTAACAAATGGTCATTTGTTAACCGCTCCGGTTCTCGCTGCTTAATTTGTTTGAAATGGTATTTCTGCTCAACATACAGTTTGATCCAATTATCGATCAGTCCCGAGCTCAAAAGGTTCATAATCTCCACGTCAATAGTGTGTGTCAGGTACGAATACTTTCGCATGTACATCGATATCGGAAACGCGTTAATATTCTGCTGTGCCATCTCAATATTAGTAGTTTTGTTAATTTTTTTATAATATGCAACGTGTGCTGCTGTCGTGTATAGTGCTGCATTCGCATCCGGATCATCAAATATCCAGTAGTACTGATACTTATTCACCGCATCAATGAGTATTGTACGTTTAAATATATCCGGAAATTGGGCAAAACTTGCTCGACCATTTGGACCCATATAAAATGTGTAGTTGCGTTTGATCATTTCCTCGAACGTGTGGGCTGGTTTAATGGTAGTCTGACGCTGAATATGATCAAAAAGAGATCCTTTGTACGAACTATTTAATATAACGGCACCGATTAGCCATAACAACATCATGGTGCGAGCAAAGTTTCGAGAAGGCTCACGTACGATTGGAACACTCAAACAAACACTTATCATATTGAATAGTGGACTCCGATTTGTTCGACCAAATATAAAATTTCGAATCGAACGCTTTAAAAATTTCACCGATAAGATGAGTACGACCCCAGCTATGAAGCATGTTGTAATGCAGGCCCAAATTAAATTACGGAATGGTTTGAACAGTTTTTCGAACGATGTGAACGATCGGCCAGGCGGTACCACAAACACAAGTGGCGATTGATAATACGAAAATGTTGAATCCATCAATCGTAAACGTTCTGCAAACACACCGTACGATCCCATTGTAATATTGGCACGTCCGTCTACAATCTAGCAACGTACAATTAAATTTATGTTATATTCATAATACCTAATATCAAAATACCATTTCGATTGCGCCCGTTGTCGTCCCATTCGGATATATATTACCCCAATGCAAGCTTCTATCGTCCGGAAAAACAAACACGGGAGTAAATTTCATTCGTTGCGACAGCACACGAAAAATAATTCCTTCAAATCCATCCGTTGTGATAATACTCCCGTTTGGGTGTTCCCGGAACATCATAAATGGCGGCGTATTGAATGTCGTCACATATACTGGACAACTGTGCATATTAACTATTTTGTTCGGAAATATCTCGTGCCGAAACACAAAATTGTTTCGTTCAAAACGATCCAATACAATCGGTTCGACGTTACGGCAATTACCCGGCGAAAACGGATAAAATGTGAACATCAGTGCTGCATTCGTATTCGACGGATACATCATTAATATATTCACATTCGTTATATACAAGTCGAAACAGTCGCTAAAAATATTTTTCATCACCACAATCTGATCGGGATTGTATCGCGTTAGGACGATTAAAAAATATCCCGTAAAATCGAATATATTCTGAATTCGTCTATGTTTATGTATCAATATTTGAAACGATTCGTACGTATCGATAAAAATGAGCACATAAAATCGGGGATGTTTCGCCATAATATGATGATGCCCCTCGAATTGAATTGATACACGGGGATGCACTTTCAACAACACCTCGGTTATAATGTCCGATTGATTGTGCACACTCGACGTGTCGAGCTCATTGCACTCGCGCAATATTGAAATTGACGATGATTCGCGTATAAAAAAACGGTTAAGCACGTTGACGGTAGCATCGATTAGTGGGGTATTGTAAATATGGGTTGTAAAATTATAGCATTTGATAGCCCGCGATATTAGAAATGTCGTAATTAAAACGGATTTAATTAAATTAAAAATAAAATTCATTTTCTACAGTGTTTTGCAGCTCACGCATATACACACACACACTCGCAAATTGATGTAAGCAAACAATAAGAAAATCGATTTACTTTTTTTTTATATAATTAATAAACGGTAAAAAGGAAATAGCTAAGAAGAAGAAATTGTATTAATAAAAAGACGGTAGAGCAACACCAACAACAATAATACCAAAATTTATGCGAAACAATGACTTAAATTGCAGAACGTTACGCTTCGAAAAATAACTGATAAATGACTGCGGATCTTTTATGCTTTAATTTTATTTCTACTTGCTGCTGGTTGTTGTTGTTGTTGCCGGTGAAGCTTTTTTTATGTTTTAAATTACAATAATTTTCTTGTTAAATAAAAACAAATAACGGAAATTTAATAATATAATAAAGCTTTATACAGTGATGGAAATAAATATATCGTGATGTATGCATCGCATACCGGTTCCAAACATCCAAATATTGGAAAAATTTATATCGACAACATTTACCACATTAGATAACTATAAATAGTGTCACAATACGCATTCTTTGGTGTAAATCGTGGGACGGACCCTAACCCATGAGATACTTCATAGGCCGGGCAAAATTTTTATTGTTTAGATTATTTGTGTTTTACACTCTATTGATTCCTTATGTTACATAAAGAACCTCAAAAAAGAATTGTGGGGCGGACCCATACCCATGAGATAGTTTAAATGTGTTTTTAGCTCTATCAAGTCCTTTTGAGACATACGGTTCCTCAAGGTAGAAAGATACAGGCTGTTCATCAAAACATTTATACTGAGCTGAATTCTATTAATGTAAGCGCCAAGAAAACACAACACTTATATGGCTAATTGAAAACAAACATAAATGACACCATAATTTTTCTATTTCAAATTTGAAACCTTGTGTTTTATACTTACACAGAAGGCATCTCAAGCTACTACGATTTAGTATGCTCTACAGTTTATATAAGTCAAGAGGTCAGAGCTGTTACCTACTCTGTTGGATTTTCAAGCAGCTAGACTTTGGAGTTCTCATTCAAAGAATTTCAAAAAGCTTTTCGTTTATCCATGACTAATGTACCGATATTTTCGAAAGTGGATTGTGGAACTCATGTTTGAAAAGTTGTTGTGTCATTTTTGAAAAGCCATGTTTTTCGCACAAGTATAACACTTCTTAGATGCTGACAACTTTTATGAAGTACAATGAAGCGCAATACGTTGCAAGAAGAACGTTTCAATACGTTTTAACGAAATGTTCAAAAAGCTCGCATGTTTTAGTTATATTGCATGTATGAGCTTGTAAAATATGTATTTGGTTTTAAAAGGAGATAAAAGCTTTTATCTACTCAGTTCACAAAATACATCCCAGCTAATAATACGAGGTGTCATATTTTGTCGCTCGACTAACCAAGATATATATCTAAATGTTATGGCCAATATATGTAAGAGATATGGGTGTTTAGTATCTTGTGGGCTTAAGTCAATGTAGGCCATAATAAAGGTCGGATAGTTCGTCCGACCTTTGACCTGCGAAAAACGTGTAACAATCGACAAAACCGTTGCACGTTCATATAAACCAAAACGTTAATGACTTTTAATAGTTATCTATTATATCTACCAAAACCTATCCAAACAATTTAATAGTTTTGTAAACATTTCCCATTCTCATGCAACATCATCACATTCAATTCTCTATCTATCTTTATATAATAGGTCGTATAATGTTGGTATATTAAGATAATAGTTTTTTGTCGCTAGTTTGGTCTATTTTACGTTTTGATAAATTACCACTAGCAAAAAAACGAAGTTAAAATTAAACAAAAATTTTACTAATTAACACATATAATGATGATCATAAAGCACAGTTCAGAGCGGCATAAAAAATAAACCAAAAAAAGCTCATTAAATAAATATTTTATTAGATAGCACACAGAGCGACATTGTGTGCACCATTAGGGTAAAAAACCAGGCGACAAAAAAAGCTATTAATGAGTTTGTGTATATATACACAAAGCGGTGTTGTTTTGGTGCTTCCATCGTTCCACCAAAATATATAAATCTTAATGCATTTTCATTTTGTATCGTTAAATTGAATTTCTATATACATACACTAGTTTGATGCAGACGCGATGTCTGTGATTGTCGCAATGAAAACGTGTTATTATATATTCCAGGTACCTCAACACCGATTAGGCATATATCGTTACGATCATTATTACCGAATACCGAACAGTACATGACGTATGAAGGTTCAACAACGCACCCGGGATGCTGGGAAAGCACAGTATGGATAATACTAAATAAACCGATTTACATAACAAGGCAAGAGGTAAATATAAAAAAAACGTTGTCGTAATTAAATTTCATTTCACACTTTATAACAATTATCATTAACACAAATGTAGATCCGGATAAATATAAGCTTTCGCGTTAGATAGTTTTTAAAAATATAAACTTTAAGCATTGTTATTTGTTCAAAATCCCATTGAATTAAAAATGTATGCAATTTAATTTCATCCAGCTACATAACGTGCATGTATCAAATAAAAAAGCACAAAAAAGCTTTAACGAAAAAAAAATATATTTTCGTGCTTTTTTCTATTTTTTTATTTTCAGTTATATGTTCTTAGGAAAATAATGCAAGGATCACAACAAACACCAAAAGCACCGTTGGGAAATAATGCAAGACCATTGCAACCGCTTCACCATCGAACCGTTAGAACAAATATTGATTTTCCAGCAGCAAAGGTATGTATACCATATACACAAATATGAAATCGATTTAATTAGAACTTTATAAATTGAGTTTGGATTGATTGGATTGGAATTGATAATAATTTATTTTGTTACAGCAACAACAACAGCAGCAGCAACATTGTCCTAGCATGTACAAAGATATGTATTATAAAGGTGAGTCAACCAGAGCTTTTAATATTTAATAAAACGCAGACTCGTTTTGAGACAGAGGTAAACTCGAGGAAATGACAACACTATTATATCAAATTAAACACATACTGTTAGACCTGAAATGTAAGACCTGAAATGAGTCGCTGGATAAATATCAGTAGATATAATCTAAGTGGCATTTAAGTGAATTCTAAGGCAGCAAATGAGTTTTACGCTAGTTCCCTTTATGCAATGCCATGGATGTGTGTTATGCACTGCTTAGATACAACCGTAGTAATTCAAATATTTATAAGGCTAGTCCAGAAGCTAAAGTGATAATTTATAATTTTGATTCGAAAGAGGTCCCATCCAACTAATTAATAACAATTTGTTTCAGTATTTAGGGAATACGACCCTTATACCATCGATATAACATTGTCATGTACATTTCATATTGGTCTTGCAATTAAAATAATTATAAAGTTAGTTCAGAAGCTATACCCAAGTCATGATTCACTTCAGGATAAATTCTGATATATTACCAAACATGCTGTATCTTAAAGCTCGCGTGAACTTTTACTAATTCATATGTTATGTATCATCTTCATTCTATTTTCAGCCACGAAATGGATGACACAGGACACATCACCAAAAAGTAATGTTCGCGATCGAAGTTTTGATATGGATTCCGTGTTCCATCAAATTCATTAGACAACACAATATATACATAGTATATAGGAATTAGTTATTAAAGGTACTTTACTAAGTATATAAATAAATAAATTGTATGTAGTATATAACTAACAAAAAAAACACAAATCCTTGTAAAGCTCTAGTTAATTAATTACAAGATAAATTACAAAACAAACCGAACAAAAAAACCCGTACGTTTATTATGATGTGCGGGGGGTGGACAATAAATAATAATATTTTTATCCTATTTACATAAAACAAAGTTTTTTTTTGCTAAACTGACTTTAAAACATATTACATAAAAAAAATTATATACATAAATACATAAATTATGATAAACTATATTATAAAAACCGTTATGAAAAGTTTATGTATTCGTTCAATCAAAATTAAATTTAAAAAAAATTTCTTACGACGAGCTTTCTATAATATACGAGACCAGTTCCAAACATGTAGAAAGTCATTAAATAGACAGACGTTTTTATTAATAATTAATTATAAAACTACAAAATACGTAAAATTTACAAGGTCCAAAACCACCGTTTAACCGTTTATCCACGGAGCTTTTATTTATCCTACAATTGAATCCGAAATAAGGTGTGAATATACACAATCCTTGCGCGCCCGATTATGATTAACTCAACATATACATAAATTATGTACATAATACACCTTAGGCGGTAAATATACAGACGTATTTTCCCAACTTTCCACTTTACACGTCACTCCATTCCACCTCCAATGCTCACTCACCAAACAATCAATTTTTCATATATCGGATTGTTTAATGGTTTACAAATTGAATTTATTTTTCATTTTTTTTTCGCCCACCCACATCCTATATTGGGTCGAGGAAATTCAATATATGTGTATGTATACCCATCGTCTACTATTATGTACAATTCAAATTGATACTTTAGTCTTTTGTATATAAATGTTGAAATATAATATTTTAATTAAATGTCCAATTTAATTGTCCAAATTGATTAGTGCGCGCCTGTTTATGATCGACTCAAATTCTATTTGTAGTGCCAAGATTTGAAGATATAATAAATTGTTAAAGGGTGTGTCGTATATTTAAGTTAAACGATGTATGTATTTGAAGGTTTTTAGTATGAATTCATAAATCTCCCTAAAAAAGCTCATCTTAAATTAACAATAGAACTAAAAGCTTGAATCCAGCGGAAGAAAATTGTGACTTTTAAGAAGTACATCAAAATGTACGACATTAAGGCAAAGTCTCAGCGAGAATGTTTCTAACATCAGTTAAAACTAGACGATAAGAGTGCCTCTTATCGATTAAAGGATCTTTAATCGATAAGAGTGCCTCTTATCGATTAAAGGATCTGAGAATAAAATGAAGGTTGCGCTATTGCAATAGGACTTGCCTATACTAGTTAGGCCAATAATACAAGGAGATAATTAATCAGTCGTGTCCCCAAAAGTGTGTACTTTTGAAAGCTTTTATATACATAAAACAACTGTTTACCTGTATTAGAATGTAACTAGACGAGTGCCTCTTATCGATTAAAGGATCTGAAAATAAAATTAAAGGTTAAGCTATTGCAATAGGACTTGCCTGTACTAGTTAGGCCAAGAATACAAGGAGATAATTAGTCGTGTTTCCAAAAGTACTTTTGAAAGCTTTTATATACATAAAAAATGGTCCATTTGTATAAACCGTATTTTAACTAGTCGATGAAGCGTCGAAGAAGATTGAAAAAAAGTCGCAAACTTATGATACTTCTATGTCACGAGGAAACAACGGAATACTGGAAAGAAATTAGGACACTGCAAAAGAAGTGAAATATTAAGTGTAATGCGCACACTATACCAATATGTAAGAAAGGTCACTGGAAACTCACAAGTCCACCAATTTGGCCAATCAAAACCTAACCACACTTGAAGAAAAACAAAAAAGATGGATCGAATACTTTGACGACTACTGCACAAGCGAACCGAACTTTACGCACCTCCAGATGTCATTTATTACGACACTATCAAGATCCATCTGAAAATGTAGCGGAAAGCTATAATATATGCAGAAATTCGTGCACGACTATTAGTTGAAGAACAGTAAAAGCTCGAGTTAATGGACCCTCAGATTGAACGGATCAAATTTTAAATTATTTTGTATCGGTTGACCGAAACTACAAAATGGATAAAAAAAAACAAGACTTAGAAAAAAAAATATATGTACTCTCCAAGATAGACTCAAATGACCAGCTTTGGTGGTTTCGTAGACGATATGGAATTTTAAATAAATCGACAAACCAGCAATACTGGACTCATCCATTAACCAACAACTAAGATTGACACAAGTTGGCTTAAGTTTAGAAAGGAGAATATTTAATTCACGTATCATATTGGAAAAGGCAAACGAATGGACTTCATCGCTATACCTACTCTTAGTATAGTGTTCGAACATACATTTGAATCAATACGACGAAATACCAAGTGGAAAATTCTTGAACTCACGAGGAATCAGGCAAGTATTTGAATTATGTTACCTAATATTCCTAATAACGCTTGATACTATTATGCACAATGAAGACCACTATCTCAATGTAACTCAATGATCTGTACTGCAGATAACATTTGCCTAGTAACTCATAGACATGCCGACATGAAGCTGTGAGATCACACAAAGGAAGTTGATCTTAAAATTATAACATCAGTAAAATCAAAATCATGAAACTAAACGAACAATGGTACGAGACATGAATGCATCCGTCCAGTCAAGAAAAACAACGCTACGATTGTTCAATACATGTGTAATATTAACCCTTCCGGATGGGTGTGACACTTGGAAACATACACGCAAAAAGTCACACAAAAACTACAGGAGTAAATTAAAAAAAAATTGTAAAAAATAAAATGCCTTCTGACCAGACTAGATTACACACTGAAAAAGCATCCCGAAATGGAGTGAGGTAAGATGTAGGCCAGCAATAACCTGGAAGAGAACGTTCTAGCCGAAGTGACAGAACTCGGCAAACCATCGGGAGAGTTGAAAACAATAAAGATGATGCAGTCTAGTGGACACTCTAGGCTTCTTAATTCGATATGAAGAAAAACGACCTTATCCTTTCTTTCGGTATGTAAAATCCATTAGAAACGTAGTATATGGTACAAAGCATGTTATTTTAAAAAATTCGGCAATCAACACCCTCATCATCCCTGATTATGAGCATTTTAAGATTTTCAAAAAAATCGTAGCAATTGTTTCCACCCGAAAAGGAGATTCAGACCGAACCAATCCTTGCCCAGTATTCAATTTGAGACAAACTTCCCAAACTAATAATTATAATTGTACCATCTGCCACAGGATGATGATAAATATAAGCTCCAATCAACTTCTTTCCACCATATAATTTAGTCCACCCTATGTTGCTTTTTCAAAATACATATTTTATGTGTCATTTGGTTTATTATTTTCCATTCACTCATTTCACATACATAAATATATACATTTATTTTTTAAAAAAATATATATATTTATTAAATAATATTTAACAATAATGACAATGATAAAACATTTATTATTTATAAAACATTTTTAATGTTTCGTTTTATAAAACCGATTACAAATTAAAAATACAAAATGCAAATAAATGTGTATGTCCAATATAATAATAATAATAATAAAATAAAATTTAATTAAAATGACATAACGATTATAAATAAAATAATTATTATATATTTATATAAAATTAAACAAAAAAAATGTTATAAATAAATAAATATATATATATTAGTTTGAAAAAGTGCTTCAATACAATAAATATAAATAATAACTATAAATATACTAATTAATATTTAGTTTTTAAGTCAAATACTAAACAAAAACAAAAATAACAACTAAAAACTTATAAAAATAATATCGACACAATAAAGTTGCTAATTAATGCCATATACATACATTTATATTTATATAATAAACTACTATAATTAATATTAATGGTGGTAGATTTATTCTATATATGAATATATTTATAAATAAAATACTAACTAACTGTGTATAAATTAAAAATAAAAATTTAAATTATATATATAATTGCATAATTTAATAATTATTTTATTACACATAGCTAATATTAAAAATAATTAATAAATTTACGACTATATATATAAATATATAACAAATATGTAAATTATATATAAAAAAAAATATTATGTATAAAAAAATTATTTTTAAATATAAAACATTATTTCAGTTTTTATATTTTTATTTGAAATTAGTTTTATTATTTTTATTTTATAATAATCAAAATTAATTATGACTGTCACATAATTCTATTTTACAAAATTTTTATTTTATCAAACGAGAACGACTCATAAATTTTTTATGCATATATATTAGTGCCTATATATATATACAGGCCGTTTTTCTAAAACAAACATGGCCGATTCTATAAATTGTTTCAAAATGTTTATTTTCAAATTATTTTCACTTATATCTCAGAATATAGGTCTCATGGATAGTTTGTTGCTTCCCAGAATTTGACTTATGATTATTTATAATAAATTCTGTCTAATTATTTTTCTTTTCTTTTGAAACTTTAATTCATGTTTTTGAAGATTAACTCATAAATAATTATATTTTTTCAATATAATATTTTTAAAATCAACCCCATTGGATCATAAGCTTTTGGATGCTGTTGGAAGTATTTTTCGCTTTACCCATACTATTCTGTTTTCATGTCGGTATATTCGTCCAATTATGCATCCCACCTATTGTCTAGAGTTAAAATTGACGGATCAATTCCAAAGGTTCACGCCACAAGAAGGTTGAAAACTAGTATCTTCTGGCCTGACAATAATCTGTAGCTACATTTTCTTGGTATCTGCATCCAATTTGTAAAACATCATTTAGTGAAACATGCGTGTTTTATTTTTGCTCGAAGCATCAAATATCACTCTCAGTTTAGTGGTACTGCTACTTTATTTGACTACTGTGTGATGGAACAATTGGAATCAAGTTAGATATCACTTACATCATGTACTCTAAGTCAATACATTCATTGATAATTGATCTATAAGCTTCCAATCCGTAGCAAATAATCGTTGCTTTGCTGCTCCAAACCAACTTCCTGATGCTGATCTTTCTAGATTGAATGGAAGTTTAACAACAAATTGACGTATAGCATTTTTGGCCATTGTATGCAAAAATTGCATCTTCTCGCAAAAACCACTATCATTCGGCGTATTTCAGTATCGGTCGAGTACCAATATGAACTTGAGTGTCAGTTCGCAAATACAAGTATTTGTCATGAATTTAAAATATAAATTTTGGCCACTATATCTTACGAAACTATTTGGCAAATCAACATATTTAAACTTCTCTAACTCGGTTCATCTTACTATATTCTGAGATATAATAAACAGATATGTACACTGAAATGAAACAACTGAACCTTCCAAATTTGTTGTACTCTAAACATTTACTCAAACAAATGCGGGAATATTATAATTCGGCCTGATTTATAGTGGCATTGATATATAATAGCATACATATACATATATATATATATATATATATATATATATATATATATATATATATATATATATATATATATATATATATATATACATATATATATATATATATATATATATATATATATATATATATATATATATATATATATATATATATATATATATATATATAAATATATATATATATATATATATATATATATATATATATATATATATATATATATATATATATATATATATATATATATACTGACCCATTTAAGTATCGTATTAATTAGTCTCGCATGGTTATGAGTACTTCTACAGTAGTTTCTAATACAGGAAAGGCAAACTATTTATTGAGGCAGCTTCTATTTATTATTAAGGGCCATCTGTGCATTCCCATGCATCGATTACACATGAAAAAACTTCTTGTGAAACTAATCGTATTTTGAAAACCACAGCTAAAAATAGTCAATTGTAGATACACCTAGTTTTTCCGGGGGCTTAACCACAAAACAAAGAATTTCAAAACAACAAGATCCATTGGTCACGTGCTTACAAGGCAACAAATGAGCCAACCAATTGAGAGACAATTGATATACCCCAAGAAATACGATACTTGGTTCGGTCGGTCTGAAGGTTGTTGTGAGGAAGAAACAAATTATGTTACTCGATACTTAATTCTCTTTTAAATGGTTGTTGCAATATTAATCGATTATAAACATTATTCGATACAACTGTTTTTTATATTTTTTCTTCGAATGCTGCCAAATTTTATTTTCGACAAATGATTTGGAAAAAGGTTCAAAAAAGTAGATTAGTTGCCAAATTTAGTAAATCAGTCGAAATCTCTCTAAAAATTCACATGACTCAAAATCACTCATTGTCATCAAACGCTCGAGAAATGATTGGCGACTTCTTTTGATGGTACACGATTTGAAAAAGATAGGGATCACGACATTGGAGATTAAAATTGACCGTAAGAAAACGCCATACAAGCTTATATAAACTGATTAAAGATGTATCGAACGAATCAATTGTCTCCAAAGATCGTATAGAGAAAGTTTAAAATGCAGAACATAAACGATTTTCTCTTTCTAATGTAAGTGATGGAGAGTTAACGTTAATATAAGTCTACGATACATAGCTAGTGCGATAAGGACTTAACCAATCATTTTGAAATTTTAGAGATGAGTCAATTATGATGTTGAAAGATTTTTATCTATACAGTGTAGCAGTACCCGTAGAAGAAGTTGAGAAGACTCGTTTTCTCTTTTGCCCATAGATTGATCTATTGTATGCTAACACGAGTTCAATGTGTGCTATCTGCACTGGAAGGAATAACAACCATTTAAAATCACCTTTAATTCTTGAAAGTGTTTAATAAGGACAATTGACTTTCTTCTTGAAAACAAATAATTCTAGATAGTTTATTGATCGTATAATAAAATGAGTTTTATGCGAAACTTTAGTGAGTCTGTATATCTATAAATATACATATATATATATATATATATATATATATATATATATATATATATATATATATATATATATATATATATATATATATATATATATATATATATATACATATATATATATATATATATATATATATATATATATATATATATATATATATATATATATATATATATATATATATATATATATATATATATATATATATATAATATATTATTAAAAAACATAGTTATAAAATTTTAAATAAATAAATTAGTAAATAATAATTAAGAACAACAACAAAAACACGAATGATAACAAATGGGTTTGTAGTTTAATTTATTATTATAATTATTATGAACAAATATTATAATTAAATGAAAATTAAGATGAAAATAAAATAAATAAATTTTGCATAAAAAATAATTTAAATTTAGTCAATCATTTACGAATATTTAGGTCAGAATGAGGACACTCTAAAAATTTTTAAGTCACCTGTTTTTTCAGTGTATAATGTGTTGGAAAATCTTTAGCCTATATTCAGGATTAAACTATATTCAAGATTTTTTCAGACAGAAAGTAGAAATGAAGTACAATGAGACAGTTTCTCGAAAATATATGAGTATTGAAGACCATTCTAATTTCTGGAGAACGTAAAAGGTATGTTTGTATTATTTATTTCTTTAATGCTTATAATTTGGATTAAGCAGGAAAAGCACATTATGGAAGAACAAGTATTAGTCTTAAAACATTATTAAAGTTTTTACTGGATAAATCAACACCATGCATCACCATGTATAGAGAAACCACTCCATTAAAAAATTAGGAAATACAGATCTAGAAGAACTTCAAGCAGGGCCATTATCGAAGTCTGGCGATTTGTAACAATTTTTTAACAATACGAGATCAACATGTGAATGTTTTCAACCCCAGATACAACAGTACTGTCCTGTCTTAATAAAAAAATTGGCCTTTAGTCGTATAAACGATAAAACTCATTATGGATGTACAACTGTCGGTTCACCACGGCTTTTTGTTAGAATCCTACAGAGTAAATCTTAATATCAAACATTTCGCACATTCTCGGCACTAGTCTTCAACTATCTCGTAGTTGCTACGAGAACTTACTCCCACTCCAGCATAAAGTAACGTTAGCTTTTGACAGATTGTCATTTGATTAAACAGTTTACCTTTAATTACAACTAGGTCATTAACCTAAGATTTTGTATGACATTTTCTTTTCAGCCAATCGTTGCTGTCATAGTTTGACTGCTGCAACTTTCTTATGTTGCGGTCTGATTAGATTTAATGGTTCACTCAGCCTCTGAGGTACGTAACACTGACAAGTGGCAGGTGTATTTTCTATTTTATGTTTTGGCCTTATTTGCTTCCCCAACTCTTACCTAAAAAGCACAACACAACTTCGGTGAAAGAAATTACACTAAAATAAAACTTTTGATTTAAAATGATTTTTCTTATCCATAAATACAAACATAAATATATGTTTATGTAATTAAATAACATTAACATTTGCTGTAACAAAAATTAAATGTGTTTTAACCCTTTTTCTACTCCACATTTAAGACGTTATGTTTCCCTAAAAAGCTGGCACAAAAAACGATTTCATAAAAATACGAGAAAAGTGTATATATAAACCCAATACCTATGTATGTACCCACACACATCTATCATCTCTTTCCCTATGTATATATGTGTAGTAATTATGTAACAGTGAAAGTGGTCGTTTAAGCTCAAAAAGAAAAACTAAAAGAAGAGATAAAGTGAGTTTTTCAAAAGTTATAACAGTTAAAAGCATTAATTTTCCAGCCGTTTCCCTATATTTCGGATTTGAAAAATGTTAAATTGGTTTAAAAAGCGTTACACACACACACCCATATATATTTTATGTCTTAATTTAAAGTAATGTTGTTTAAATGTTGTGGCCGACATCATATATTATATAAACTTTATGTACGAGTACCGTAACGGAAAGATTTATCTCGTATCGTAAAAAAAGGTAAAGC
Organism: Tipula lateralis; assembly: GCA_963932295.1. Lineage (NCBI taxonomy): Eukaryota > Metazoa > Arthropoda > Insecta > Diptera > Tipulidae > Tipula > Tipula lateralis. The sequence continues at coordinate 181,881,807 of OZ010738.1, read as the reverse complement.
TCGAAATATTTCATTTCAATATGACATCCGTTTTCAAACTTTCTAGGAACGGAATGAGTTATATATAGATGTGCGACATTTTCGGCTGTCATACTTGTACATTAGATCGCAAAACTACTACAAGTCACTGCTATTATTATTATTATTATGCTACAAGATGTGTAATTTGAAACGTATGTCATATCCATATGCTTACTCAACTTCTCGAGATAATGTAATATTTCTCTTAATCAAATCCTATCATCTTATATATTATACACAAAATATACTCGAGAAAAATTAAATAAATGTCATTCTTACACATAGATTATATATAAATTTTGGTTTGATTTGAATAGACATATCCACTGTCATACACATATATATATATATATATATATATATATATATATATATATATATATATATATATATATATATACACAGACAGGCACTCACACACCCAAAAATGAAAGTGGTATATCAAGACATAAGGATACGAGAAAAGAGAGCTTTTTTTATACAAGGAAATTAGTTTTTATTTCAACTGTCTTTTCATGTCTGATGTACTTTGGTACGAGTATATACACACACACCCTATTCATTGTGCAATAAGGTATCCGGTTTAACGACGATTCAAGGAACATTTTTGCTGTGCCCTTTTCGTAAATTAGCTGGAATATAAATTCTCGTTTTCATTATATTGGTTTTGGTGAACGTCGCCGTTGCGGTTGTGTTGATGTTTTTTTGTCCTATATAAAGTGCTTCCGGTGCTTTACACTTCCGGTGCTTGATGTTTTAAATACTGTATATACACATAAAATATTATTTTAGAAATTTAATATTTTGGTTTGTTGTTACGCGTGAAATTATAAGCTTTTTAGGGATGACGCTTGGGAATTGGATTTTGTAATGATGTCTCTGTAAAAATTTTAGAAAAAGCTTTATTCCACCGATTTGAGCATTGGAAAAAAAGGTTAAGTTTATTCGTAAATTATTTATACTGTTGTCTCTCGAGGGAGGTTACAGAAAATCTGATTAACCTACTAGTTTTGATAATGGTGATAGAAAAAGCACTTAAATCATATCTATTTGATATTCCAATGCGGAAATGATAAAGGCGAGTTTTTAACTTCTATTATGCTTTACGCCATTATCATTCAAATCATATATGTATACGGCTGTAGGTCTGACTCTAAAAGGAGGAATTTCTTATTTTTAAAAGATATGACTCTCCAATCGTACTTGTTTCTAGGCTTTGCCACGAATAGTTAGTGATGCTATAAGTAATCCGTTTTCATTAATTACTCGACCATACCGTTTGCTTATTAATGGGCAGAAGGTACTTACATGGCGATACTAAACCACTATACTGTACCACAACGTTTTCGAACTAAATTTTGGTGAGATTTTATGAGTGATTATAATCATTTACAACTAAGTTTTGAACCAAAATGCTTGGAGCTTTTATTAAAGCATAAAAATAAATATTATTTAATCATCAGTATACAAATAATTGAAACCAACTTGAACGACTTTTTTGTTAAATCTATAAAATATTAACAAGCGTTGAAAGCTTTCAAAAGCTCAAGTTAAAATATTATGTATCGATACTTAATAAAAACTCAAAATTTTATAAGCATGAGAATTATTACTAGTAAGTTTATTAAGTTCATTACATTTTTAGTATTAGTATTGTTTATTTGTAGTATTAGTATTGTTTATTAGTATTATTTCTAGTAGAATTTTAATATAAGGTTTTAAAATGTTTAACTGTTTAAATCAAGATGAAAGCTCTAAATCACTACTGTTTAAATCAAGATAAAAACTCGAAGCTTTTCGACCACATAAGCTACATATCTTATAAATAATAATAATTTAATTGGAAAATAATTATTTTTCAATTAATTTTAATTGTATTCCAGACACAATATGCTATTGAAAGCTTCATAAATAAACTCATATTTAATTTAAAAGTTTCGTCTATATATACAAACAAAATACTCGTGTGTATGAAAAATCAAAAACTATTGCTCTTTAATCCCAAAAGCTTTAAAGAGCTATAAACAAAACAAATAGTTTATTTCATATCATATACATAACCTTAAAACTTTTATCCAATTTATTATTAAACTTTAATTATATTGAACAATGACTTAATTATTTTACTTCAATGATCTATATAATATATATTTATATTCGAACGAACATAATGGCAAATCCCCGATGTAATATAAAAAAGCATAAACACAAACAGTTAAAAAAATCATAATAAACATAAAAATATTGTTAACTCTTTATTACGATAAAATAAAAATAATTCTCCAGCCCGATACAAAACCGATACCGCGCATGGATATCGTTTTCGTGAGTGTGTAGTATATATTACGACATTTCTCCTTGTCGAGTATTTTATTCGAACCGAACAAATTTTACAATCAGTTTGAATTACGTCTATGTAGATAACACAACACAGAGCTTTTATTGTACGATGCTGTGTCGAATACGAGATGAGTCGTATCGCACTATATACACAGGCAATATGTAAGATAAATACAAAACGATGATAATCTAAACGAGATTTAAAATTAGAAATAAAAATAAACAAAAGCTTCAAAGTGATTTTGATTAAAGTTGTGAAAAGCTCGTATTATTTATTTTGTTATTTTTTTTTTGTATTCACAAAGTGATTTTGAAGGAGATTATGTGGGGATTTTCAACATTCTCTTCATTTTATTCGAATTCGCTCGCATCTCGTTACATTTTTGTTTTATGCTTTATGTAACACATTTTATTATAAAATAATAAGAATTTAAAATTAATTAATAGAGCACAATAAAAAATAATAATAAAATATTTGCATAACAAAACGTTTGGAAAATCAATCATAATTATGTAATATATGAAATTGAATGGCAGGTTTTTGACGCGTGATTATTTAATACTGTTTGTTGTTTTCCATTGAGTTTTCGATTTTAATTAACATGTATTTAATAAATACAATTATTAATTGAAAATTATTCAATTATAGGAACGTGTTTCAGGTAAACACATATTTTATTTAATCGATAGTATATAGTAAATGTTGACAACGTTAAAGCTATAGTTGAATTACACGAATTGGATTACTAAGGATTCAAGAAACATTAAAAATTTATTAAAATTTGATAACGACCGGAGATTTGATTGGTCGACCCATTTTGCACCTCTCAATACCGTAGACAGGCCAGTACCAATACACTTAGTCTAGTGAAATTGAACAAACTCTCTAAAAGCTCATTACTGAAAACGATCAAAAGTTCCTTGCAGAGAAGCTTGTTTGACTAAAACTCTATGGTCTCAACTTCAGTACTTTTAGTGTTTAAACAGCTTTGCAATACGCAAAAAAATCAATGAGTATTAAACGGCTTCCTTGTTTGGTCCGCAAGATATTCCCTATGTGACAAACTGGATGGGTACTAGAAAGTATACCACAGTTTCTTATAGTTAAATATCTCTCTTTCTAAAACCAATTGAGTTTACTTGATTGAGTCTTATAACTTATTGTTAAATTTCAAACAAACAACTCGGAGCTTTTAGTTTATTAATTATTATTAATAATTATTTTTTAATTATAAATATACAAATTATTCAAAAATACTTCAATGACCTTTTTGTCATATTTTTCATATGTAATCCAGTGTTGAAAGCTTTCGGATTAAGTTTAAACAAAACATAGTTCATCTAAAACAAATAAAAGTTTTAAAAATGTATAATTCTGTTAATCGTTATAAGTAAAGTTTTTTAAGCTTATTTCGATCAGATTAGTATTGAGTATTGTTGTTGTCAATTTGATATAGTTGTTGTTGTCAAATCCATACATTATGTTTTTTTTTATTTATTTTTTTTAGGACCAATTTAAATGCATAACAATAAAAAATGAGTTGAATTATAATGAAAAGCTCAAAGCTTAAAATAAAGCTTTATATATCAGTGTCTGGTAATAAAAATCAGAATGGATTGAATTGTTTAGTATTTTAAGTATTTTACGGTACTAAAACCTCCTTTTACCTCATTTATTAATTATCATTTTCGATAGACTCAATCAAGATCATGATACGCTTGTTTCGAACCACAATGAACATATATTGCAGTTAATAAATTTAAATGGATTTCGATAAAATGCAAATACCTCATACTAAAAACCTCTGCGATGTTTTTATATTGGTTTATTGAATTATAGCTTTTATTCGATTAATTTTTGGAATACATTAGAGCTCGTTTCTATTTTGAATTCAGTCGCAAATATATTTACTCGTGCATTTGTTTTACCCGTTTGGCAGTCCTGTGATAATTTTATACAAGACCCCTACATACAAGATCCCTACATTTTCTGTCACACTTTTAAAAAAGTTCAAATATAGGAAGAAACCTCGGGATTTTTTTATTTCTCAGTCCTTGATTGTACTCAAAAGGAAACTCAACGCCAAAATCATATTTATTACTTTAACTGGTCATCGGAGGTCTTTCAAAGCCAAAATGACTACGTTGCTCTTCTATTTTGTTCAAAAATATATTTGGAGTCCCTGTCCCACTGTCAAAATTTTAGAAATAATGCTATTGGTCAAAAAGCTCAAAGCTTTTAAAATCGTTCAAAATTATTTTAATTTATTTATTAATTGAAAAAAGTGTAAACAAATTTATGAAAGCTCTTTAAATTTAGAACACTTTTTAAGCTTAGAAAGTAGAAATTAAAAAAAATTAAAACTGTGATAAGCTTAGAAATAGATTAATAATAGTAATAGTAGTTTGATATTAAACAAAGCTGTTTTAATTATAGAGTTGTTGTTGTCAAAACGATTAGTTGTTCTTGTCAAATCGTTTGTATCTAAACATTTATAACAAAGGAATGGAATACTGCAAATTTAAATCCTGACCCAAATCACTAGATGAAAATTATAAAGATCATTAGCAAAAAAGCTTCGATAAAGGGTAATTGTAGTTATAAGATATAAAACAGGTTTTATCTTAATAAAATCTCTACCGTACCTCATGTATACCAACCGAGGTGCATTTAACTTTCATTTAACAAAATAATTGGTTAAACCACGGCATTCACTTAAACAGACTGTATACCGTTTTAGACACAAATCTTTTCACGCCTCAATGACATCCCATATCAAATTTTCCTAATGAAAATCATTATTTTCACACTCAACAGTTACTGTCATTACAGTCTATATATATTGTTCTCACTGTGTTTTTATAATATTATATCTAAAATGTAATTTGACTCTTCTATTCATGTACATAACGTATAATATTATTTATTGTTTTTCGAAATAATAAGAAAATAAATAACAAAACCGTAATAGGACGACAAAAATATGAAAATTAATAAATTGGAGCCTTCTCTGCGCATCTTTCATTATTATATATTTCTTGAGATACATAAAAAAGTTCTTGTAAATATAAGAGTGTATCGTCTGATGAGGCGACACAATATCTATACGACGCGTAGACACGCTTAAATTAATGACTTTAGAGTACGACACATTATTATACGATATAACGATGATGAATAATTTGGATGAATACTCGCGCATTTTACAAACAAAATGTTTTGATTAATTTGTATCGTTTCTTATAATGCACATTCTATAAGCTAAACCGATTACATGATTAATTGGTGCACGCTTGTTCATGGCTGATAAATGAGCTTTTGTCATTCAGTTGACAATTAATTTAAAAACAAGTAGACTCGAGTCAAAAATTTGTCATAAATTGAATATTCGTATGTGTACCGAGACAACATCTTCTAAATCATTCTAATACAATATGCTCTATATATATAAATGTGTATACATAATCCTGGTATAAGACTGGCAGATAAAAAATAAAATTTACGACTTTTATGTAACATTCACACTTCATAATACATAATATAATAATAAACGAGTACTGTATATAGCGAGCAGGTATACATATAGAAGAAAATGTTGGAAAATTACCAATCATAACTTTTCCTATATAATATTTTGTTCGTAAAAACGTTAACTTGTTGGCGTGTATATGCGGTGCGGATAAAAATGTTAATATTAAATATACAACATTAATAAAATATTCACGTTATGTGTGTTTTGATTTGTTATAATTTGTCAGGAATAGACACGCGATGATTAAAAATATACAAAAAAAATGTTGGCTGTTTCGATATTCTGATATGGGTTGATAGGAACAAGGTGATTATTAATTTAATTAAACAAATTATTTGTGTATTTACGTGTTTTGATTGTTATTTTGATGATGATTTGATGTTGACGGTTTAATAATGTTTTCCGAAAAAGGTGGTTTAAAAATTGGTGAAAAAGCTATGTTTTGAGTTAATCAAGAAACGAGTCATTTACAGTATAACATTCAAGTATTTGGTCAAATGTCACTTAACACCCTAAGATTACAATTAATCACCACTTCATGATATAACAAAGCTTTAGAAAAAATGTCGTTAAAATGCTCAAAGATTAAAACTAATTTAAATCTAAAAAAAAATTGTGAAGCTTTATGGAATAATTAGCCTTGCAAGCTTTTGAAAGCTCCAAGTTCAAAAATCATCCAGACTTAACACAAATTTAACAGTTCTTAGATTCGTGAGATAAGTAAAAGTTATAAGAGTTATTTATTTCGCTTCATAAAAAATCAAGTATTGTTGTTGTCACTACGAAATTGTTGTTGTCAATGTTGTAAAACACAGTATTAGGATTTTTTGGAGTTAGTTTTAATGTTGGGCGAAACAAGTTGATGTAAACTAAGTTGCTAGAAAGCTTTTCCGAAAGCTTTACATTTCTGGGCCTAAATCGCCATACATAACAATTTCCTTATCTTCATCTCTAATGCATTGAACATTCCCAGTATTTATTGTGGTAGGTGTTATTAATACCTTGTTATAAGCAAATACCAAATACATAAAGAAAACCGATTTAATACCATGTTTGTAACAGTCGGAACTACTATAATTGTAACGAATGCTTATTAAATGGTTAAGACGAGGATTGTGTGTTGCACGATACTGTGCAATACTTTGGACATCTAGTGTTCTTTTTCCCATGAATATTAAAAACCTGACAAGGACATAAAATGAGAGAGGTTCTGTTTATTCGGAAATGTATGAATTTTTCAAAATAAGCAGTATTATAATTTGGGTAAAAATATATAAGAATGTTGGAGAGTATCCAGTTTCATATATCACATCACTAATACTTCAACAATATTAATAAAATGACACTTTACCTTAACTCAGATCAAAATAATCAGGTTACTTGATTGATATAAACTTTCATCCATCGCAATACTTATATAACGACATCTGTTGATCACTTCTTAATCTATTTTTCTAGCTAATTATCCAGTTTTCTGTTGGAACAAAAAACAATAAGTCAAGAAACATTTTTTAAAGCATAAAGCTTTTGCTAAAGCTATCTTGTTATAATGAAACTTTATATACGATAAACATACTTTCTCTTTATTTTTCAAAAACATATTTTTTATATAAAGTTTCTTTGATTCACTTTTCTCAAGCAGTTTCGTTAGTAATTTTTCATCGGTAAAAAGCTCAAAGCTTTTAAAAAATATATAAAAAAATAAAATTTCGACAATAATTCTATAATCAGGTAAAATTATGTTATAAAAGCTTTAAAAATTACTGAACTTTGGAGCTTTTGCAAGCTACTTAATTAACTTAATGCGAAAAAATAATAAGAAACGATTGAGTTTTGTTATATACAGCTATTGGTGTCCTATTTATTTCGGTTCGGTGTTAATTTTTGTTGTTGTCAATACATAATATTGATTGTTGTTGTCCAATCAATTTTCCTCTGAAATACTCGTATGCTTATGGAATATTTAAGAAACAATGTCAATGCTGATCAAAATAACTAGATGTGAACTTCAAAGTTCAGAAACCATAAAGATTTTGCAAAAGCTTAATATATTTGGGTCAAAAATGCTCTTTATGATAAGGCTAAGTTTCAATCTCTCTTGAACTTTCTAAACAAACAATCGAGTCCACCTCTTGTTTTGTTTCACTCAGACAAGTTGTTCTCGATCCCAGCAAAATAAATCGAACAGACAGAAAGATTTTTGAAATTTTCACCACACACTGGTAACCTACTCAGTGAAGGATGGAACAAACACATATAAGGTCACTAAAATCGTCCCTTTAATATCCAATAATTGGGATAAGTGTAAATTTGACATCAGATTTAGTTATTTATCCATAGAATTAGATAATATCTTACACCAACAACAACCAATTATTTAATACACAAAAAGCACTTTTCATCGTACACAATGTGTAAATATATAAAATCACAAGTGATTGATGTCTTTTTCGGAACACACAATCAGTTTTTGTTTTCATTTTTCCGCCAGTTATCACTCTCTTCGCCATATACAAGTATACATATATACGAACGAGTATATATAACGAGTAGTCATCTTTTGTCTGCTTAATATACAATCCAGTAAGGAGTACCTTTTCCAGTTTATAGATATAAAATTGTATCTCGTCGAGGGATGATGTAGGTATACACAGTAGATATACAGTGTAGTAAATCTATTTTATTTGGTTGAACTATGACAAAACGTGTATATAAAGCAAAAAAAAAATACTGGAAAAGACGATGTATATAAGATGAGCGCCAAAGAAAACGAAGAAGATTCAGAGACTGTGATGAATTATTGTTTTTTTATGAAAAATTGAAGATAATTCTGGTATATTTTAGGTTTGTGTGGACTGAAAATTTATTTATGTATGAAAACGAAACGAACGAGAGTCACACAAAAAATGGTTTTTGAATAGAATAAAGCTCTTGGTTGTATATATGTGTATACGGTATGCTTTTATGTTGGAAACTCAAGTGAATTTATCATTGTTAAAATTTAATTTTTTTTTATTTAGTGTACATATATGCTTCTATTTAGTTGGAATCTGTCATAAACAGCAGAGACAAAATCACATTTTTATTTCGAGTAGCTGCGAAACAATCCTAAACAAATAAATCCAGATTCATCTCATATAGTATATATATATATATATATACAGAGACAGGACGATGATGATGTTGATAATGTGTTGAAATTTTGTAAAGGTGGCAAATCGATCGTCAGACATGTACATTTAAATGTTATAAACTGTTAAAGGACAAGTTCGGGGTCAAAAATTATCTTATCAACAATCGTCGTTTATGCTGATTTCAGTAAGAATACCTAGAGATTTTGGAATCTAGACTAAAAATGTGTCCATATTTAAAATGCCATGGAGTCTCAGTACGAAACAGTAAAATTCTAGCCCAAACTATGCTTACCAAACTCAAAATTTTCTCGATACATTCATCTTAATAAGCACTCTGATTCTGATGTGTCCTAAAAAACTGTGCAAAAGAGAACAACCTCTTAAATAACATCACTGTACTTAACAGTAGAAATTACCTAAACTGACTGTATATACAATCCTTGACTTAAACCAATCAACTTAAAGAACTTTGGGAATTATCATTTTTTACACTGTTAATCGAAATCAATTTTATGCTGAAAAAAAATTCCGCCACTTATCAATTTGCTCTGCCTGTTTTATATCTCATTTTGGTGCTGTTAAAAAATCGAACCCATCGAACCCAAAACCCACTTGACATAAAGCGTGACTTCTTTATCAAGTTGAATTAAATAAAATAAAAATAATATTTTCCGATTTGCCCCCTCATCATATACATATACATATATATACGAGGATGTGCGGTTGGGAAATGAAATGAAAAACAGAAAAAACAAATATAAATTCCGAAAACAAGATCGATTTCCACCTCATCGAATTCATGTTTTTGTTTTTGTCTTATCCATCCATATATATAGTGTTTCCCTCTTGCTGTGTTATATACTAGGTTGTGTTTTCTCAATTTATTTTTCCGTTCGGTTGATGCGGAGTGGAAAAAAACCAAAAATAAAATCATCTCCAATTTCTTATAGATGAGTTCGATATTTTATTACTTCGATTCGGGAAATCGTAACAATTTTATTCCTTATCTTACATTATATTATAGTTGTGAATGTGTATACAGAGTACAGTGGGAGACTGCGAACTATATATATACAACTTCGAAGTAGCTGTTGTGTTGATCTGCATCGACTGAGTTCTGATTATGTACTGTGACCACGATCGTCCCCTTTTATGACAACTAAACCCTAGACTGCAACAAAAACCTGTAACTCTGGATAAATAGATGTCACTTTTTCTGCGCAACGTCTTGGCCAGCAACTTGGTATAAGTTTTAATTCGCATTGAGGCCTTATGTTGATCTAAAAGCTCCTTTAAATCCGATTCTTGTTAATGGCTATTACTTCTACTGACCCTAGAAACCAACACCTGGCATTAACTGAACAAGACATTTGTATAAACATGGTAGACATATAGAAAGAGGTGTTGTACTGCATACCAGCCTACATTGACGAGAACGACGGTTGGTTTGACTCCGTAACCACAAGGATTAATTTCTGCTTTCACTGGTTTAAATCAGGTCTGGTTATATTAATGATATTCAACTTTTTTAGAAGTCACGATTCCGAAATATTTTCAGTCTTAGTTTTGCCTATAGATATCCACCACTTGTTCTACCATGGCACTCACTAAAATTCATACACTTCGACTTTTCGACTATCGATCTTATTGAATCGATCTTACGTATATCATATAGTTGAGACCTCCATACCCTCTTCTCAAAGGAAAGCAAGTTCTACATATTTTTCAAGAATGACTTATCTACCTCAAGTGATATATGTACTTGCAAATCACATATAGATTACTTAGTCTTAACTGTATCGAAACCCCAAAGAAAAATTTATATTTTATACGATTTCAATATATAGAGACATTGATGGACTACGATTGTTTTAAAATTGATATGCACATAAACCACACATGATGATTGGGTTTCAGCCTCCTCACAAACAAACACCCATACACATTTATATAGTAAACAGAGTGGTAAATAATTACAAAAGCTTTCGTTTTAAACTTTGAAATTTTGATTTAAGACGCGTAATTTGTATTCACAGATTGGCCCACCCATCACATTTGAAATAGAAATTCGAATATTTTTCATCTCGTTTGTAATATATTCGAATATCCATTCTTTATATATATTTGATATATGAGTATTATCATCCCCTAACCTCCTAAAGCAAAATAGTTTTGTTTTCTCTAATTAATAATGATTTGTACATGATTTATAAATTAAATAAATTTATGTTTGTCTTAAAAATTATTGAATATTATTTATATGAAATGAGATTAGAAATTTGACATATTAACATGACTAACATAAAACTAGTGGGTGGTATAATCAACCCCTCCTTAAAGTTTATATAAAGTTTTAAAGTATAGAGATGAATATACCTCATACAATACATGTCAATTGATAACATTTCAATCCCGATACGTATCACGATTGAATATTCGATTGAATGCGGGACGCGACTCCAAAACATCCCTATTAGCAATTCGTTTTAAAATTCCGTATATACTCGAAATCTATTACGATTACATCATTACATTTTCATCACAATGTGGTGTCTGTTTATTTTTCGCCGTAGCGAACGTGAAAGGAATCTGTAATTTTTCATTTTGTTGCTGCAAAAATAAGTCATAACATAAGGGATGTTGTTTTGAATTTTGCTACTCGCACAAGGATACGTGTATTTTGTCAAATCAAAAATTGGGTAGCTCTCTCTATATATACAGCCGTATAATAATATTAAATCAAATCAATTCATGGCTCATTGATAATGTAATTGAATTTATTTCAGATTAAATACAGATGAACGAGTTTTCCCCGATTTTTTATTCCTAGTATATATGTGATTCGAGTATAAACGTATATGGGGATGCTAATCGACAGGATTATATGTTATTTGTATAAACGTTTTATTAACACCTATTTGTATTGTATGTGTGCCTGCGGAATAATTTTCACTATGGACTATAAGTGTATTCGAACAAATGGCAATACTGTAGTGTTTTTTGATCTGTATAGTGGTCTATCATCCTAGATCCGCCATTTTGGATTTCTAAAAACCCAAAATCACAATTATACTTTAATATTATTACAAAACTTAGAATCAGCAGATCTTATTCCTCTTGGCAGTTACAATTATTAATTTTACCAAATCAAAGTTGTTGTTGTCAATATCAAATCGTTGTTGTTGTCATAATTATTTTTCCAATAAATTTAAATAATCGGTACAGAACTAAAGCTAAATGAGAAAAAAGTGACTGTAACTGCTTTGTAAGGTAGGAAAGCTCTCTAATAAATCATGGGGACGACACATACCCTGAGTATGTCTTAAAAAACCGGGCCTAAAAGTTATTTCTCTTGGCTCCTGATCCGGAGTGAAAACGATGTACGTTTCACCACGATTTCAACGTGAATATGAACCTAGGTCAATTTATAATGTAATGGTCGTAAGGTCACTGTCGTTAGGTTCCATCCTAGTTGTTTTTTGTTTGTTTCTTACATTTTAAACCATTCAAACGACGGAGACACTTTTACGCTTTAGTTGTACCTATATATATGCTATAAAATTCGACATATACCTGCTTAATTTTTAGCTAGCCATAGATCAGCGTCTTGATATCTAGTACTGGAATTAAGAAGTGCCATTTTAAACCGTCAAACTTTAGTAACCTGTTCTAAGTATTTAGCATCCTCAAAGGCAGCAGACTCCAGATTAATATGAAGCGTTCAACACCATTACACTAAAACTCATAATTAAAAAAAATTTGAACGGCTTACATTTAGTTTAGAAACAAGTTCCAGTTAAATTGTAGGCATCGTGGTCTCGTCCATGTTTGGGGACTCTCTCGGATGTCATGACCTAAACCAGAATTATTCACGGTGGGATTAGCAATATGGAGTTGGCCACTTCTTGCGACATGTCAGTTGTACTCAGTTGGTACGAGACACTCAGCCAAACGATAAATCATTCTCGCTCATGGCGACCAGTGCTTGTTGTAAACTAACCCTCGATCTGTAAGCAACTTAAACAGCACATCATAATATAATGGCATGAACAATCCACAATATGACATAACTACTTGCCCCACTTTGTGTACTAATACCAATTACTGTACAAGTATTGAAAAAATTGGATATGTCTCAGATATGTGATTTTTGAGTGGTTTGAAACTGGTAATATACACTCCACTAATTTTGAAATGTAACACGTATACTTCATAATTTCCGTTAAGAATAATAAATTTAATATAAGAAAAGCTCCGTGATTTAAGAAAAGCTTAGGAAATGAATAGTTGCCTCAACCTCATTTGTTCGATTTTCTGCAAAACTTCATAATACAGTGTATTATAAGAAACTAGTTATAGGCTAAATTTTACTCAATTGTAAACCATCAGCTATCCCTCAAAACTATAATTTAGACACAATTGCAGTACATATCGATCAGTACATCGATATGTCTGGAATCTAGCATTTGATTCATTTGAGGTTTATCTGGAAATATATCAAGTATGCCGACTATTCAGAGACCGAAGAAGAAGAGAAAGAAGTCATAATTCTCAATTGAATAACCGCAACTAACATTACACATGAAACAACAGGACGGTCAAGTCAAAATTGGAAAAAATAGGATTGGGTAGTGCCTCTTTCGTTATATTTTCTGCAATAACAGTGCACATTTTATTATCTTATCAATAACCCATATCAAAAGGCCGCACCAAACACAATAACAGAACACTACAATAACAGTTTACTAGAATTGTATTCCTTAAGATTGGACCAACTTTTAATATTCGTTCTTCTTCTTATTTTGGGAAACCCATATATCAGGACCACAATTTGTTCATAATTAGATCAACTTACTTCAACTACATAAGTACAATCTAAGTACCTTTGCCAGTGATCTGGCACATCACATTTCAAACACCATTTTGCTGTGTAGCGATTTAAATATAAACAGCTAGATCCGCATTCACATGTATCGTTGTTCAAACAAAAATTGTTAGCCGTTCATACATATCCTTAATCACAATTAGTTGCAGATTGTAATGAACAAGTTCTAAGCTAAATAACATTCTAGAATTAGTCAAAACGACCTAAAGTCTAATTCCAACCAAATGCCATGGGATGTTTCATATTCGATCGTAGTCTATACATTGCGTGAATATAATGAACAACTAACACAATACAAACAAAGATCCGAGTACTAAATCGAAGAAGAGGCTTATCTGATATATAAATATATATATATATATATATATATATATATATATATATATATATATATATATATATATATATATATATATATATATATATATATATAAATATATATATATATATATATATATATATATATATATATATATATATATATAAATATATATATATATATATATATATATATATATATATATATATATATATATATATATATATATATATATATATATATATATATATATATATATATGAGAAAACAATTTATTCCACTTGAAAACATTAATTCAATATTTACGTAAAAGCTCTCCACTATAATTTTAAATTCAACAATAAAAAGTCTGCCGCAAAAAACTATACAATATTAAAAATTACAGTTTTGCATGATTATTTAATACTTAATAACTTTAAAATAAAATCGACAGACGAAAATTCGTCTAAAAAGTTCTTAAAAGCTCTACAAATAATTTTTATAATTTTAAGAAGGTATTTAACATTTTTCCAACGTAAACTTTTATAACCTCTCATTTTTAATTAAATCTTAATTTTTCCATTTCACTCATCAAAGCTTTTGAACACATACATATATGTAACATTTTTAAGTTTCATGAGTGGAATTAAAAAAGAATGTTTGATGTTTAGTTTAACACTTAAACTTGCACGTATACAAAGTGTTTTTTGCCAAATACATTAAGCTTTAAATATAGGATATATGTTGAGGTAAATTGATACAAAATTTTAATGAATTATTATTTTGATAAAAGCTCGAATTCGTAAAATGAGTCGAATTAAATTTTTAGGGGATCATATACGAGACCAATCAAAAATAACAAAAGCTTTCATCATTAGTTCGTAAAGATAATGGTGTTATTGTCAAATATAAATGTATATTCGGTTTCTATTAAATTTTATCGTTCGTTTTGATTATACGAGTATATATATGCCAAATGAAAGTCCCATATGGTTTAAATATGTATTATACTGTGGATATACATAGAATATATCTATATGAAATTTGTTGAATTAATATATATATAGAACCACAATCAACCCTCAGCCTCGAATAAAATTTAAATATTTCTGTTTAATAATATTATATATACTCGTATGTACCTACATGTGTACCCAAAATGTGTGTGATTGTATGTAAATCAATGGAATGAAATCAATTTCCGTGTGACCAAGTACATTTTTGTCCATCCACCCAATTGGAATATCGCCTATAAATAATTCCATACTCTTTTGTGGGCCAAATTTGTATTATGGCATAATATCTATCCACCCATGCCAACATATGAGGTGGATATACACACACACATGCACACCTTATAGTAGTTTACATTGATCCACTTTGTTGTTGTCGCATACACATATTATATAAGTTGAAAGGTGTCTATGTCTCCACACATTTAGATATACATTACATACATATATATGTATATATAGTTCGATGGTTATGCAAATTGAATATATGTATATATAATATTTGTATTTGTATAGAATTCGACAACTACAACAACAACATATCAAACCAACGATATTTTCCCATTTTATAGTTTTTCATTTTGAACAGAATCGAGAACAAAAAAAATTTGAATAAAAATTCTGTTGATGATGAAAATATCTACGATACAGTAGAAAAGTTCGATTCTATTTCTCGTATTGTGTTCGTTATGTATACGAGAGTGTATGTATCGGGAAGTGCACTACATTTATATGGAGAAAATGTGTGTCCCAATGATTTTGTTCGATATTCAATTGACAGTGCTAAATAATAGAAAATATATACTCGTACTTTACAATTATGTATGTATGTATGTATGTGTGTTGTGAGAAAATATTTGCAATAGTTTCTGTGTCTGATATCGACAATAGATTTCTACTTCAGCTGAAATTCATATCAGTTTATTAAATGTGATATCAATAACATATATACAACACAATATTGATTGAAAATTGTCTTTGGTTTGACATTTTATGATTTGTTTTTCACACAAATCGTCCGATAATGGATTGACTGCGATGTGGGTTGACCATTTCAACATATTGTATACAGAATTATTCAAAATTGATTTGTTTGGTATTCGATATAGGGTAATTATTTAAACATCCGGATAACGTTTAAAATTGAATTTAAAGATGACTATGTAATAGGAGAATGAGGTATTGGGTGGCTTATCAATCCCAGAACTAAATCACAATCACTCAAAGTGAAAATATCGAAATGTAAACCCTTATGGTATTTTCAGAAGAGTTACCTGGCATAATGCGTTATGGAATGGAATACACATCATTTCCAGACCAGAACCATCCGTGTTTTCTTAAACTCAAATTTCTTTAATTTTTGTCAAAACTCGATATCTAAACCACTCAAATATTCACTCAAATTCGATATAGTGAAAATCTCTGAATGTAAACCCTTCTGGTGTTGTCAGGAGAGTTACCTAACATAACGCGTTATCGAATGGCATATACATCATTTTCGGATCAGAACCATCCTTGTTTTCTCAAAATTCAAATTGCTTCCATTTATGGGAAAACTCGGTGCCTAAACCACTCAAATATTCACTCAAATTCGACATAGCGAGTTTCTCAAAATGTAAACCCGTTTGATATTGTTAGGAGGGTTACCTGACAAAATTTGTTATTGAATGGCAGACAGGCCGTTTTCGAACCAGAATCATCCTAGTCAGATCCAAATTGCTTCTATTTATGTGAAAACTTCATATCTAAACCACTCAAGTGGTCTTAGTGAAAATTTCAAAATGAATATCGTTCTAGTATTATCAGTAGAGTTAGCTGGCATAATGCCTTATTCGAATGGCACACAGAGGTGCGAGTTTGGAAATGTCCCTCTAAGTGTATAATATCTGGAGTTTTACCCGTATCGTTTCGAGTAATGATATGTAAGTATCGTTTCGGATGGTATATCATCGATTTGACGGCTGTCTCAATGAGCCAGAATGTTTTTGTTTTAAAACCTCAAAAATGTTGTTTGTGTGTTGACGGATCACTTCAGACGTTTAACAATTGGTAATTATTCCACCGTTAACTCTAAAGCGTGATATCAACACGACAATAAACAATTCGATAAAATTATGCCGATCGATGAACAGTGCGATAAACCTTGTTGTTTCTCGTAAAAATATTATTTCCTCTTCTAGGTCACACTCTAAACAACCTCACTCGACACAACATCAACAACTATAAGGCAGAAGACATACGGGAAAAACAAAGTGTCACAAAATCATCAGAAACAATAGACGCCTTGTGAACTAAAGAAACCGCTAGGTTGAGCTTCAGGAGATATTTAAGCCAAGAGTGTCTTGTATACCAAGAGTGTACTCCAAACAGATAAATAATTTTGGCATTGTGAAGATAACCCTTCAAAGTTTTACGGTCCTCATCAATGGCCAAACAGACATATATAAACTGAAAGACGTTTTGAAGTTAGGAAATACTTCATGAAGGTTCACCACCTCATTGATTTTAAACCTAGGAATCAAAGAGTTACTCAACACAGCTCGCGCCATACAGATGATGAACAATTTGTTACTGAATGTAAATGAGCCACCTGCAAAAGGCGATGAAGAAAACTGAAAGTTATCTGGTTGATGTATACTAATCAGGATACAGATGTAGAAATCACGATGAAAATGACCAGATAGCAGTCAAAGGGAATTCTGAAATAATCTTGACCGTCTACTTTCAAGAGCTTTACAACTCGTCGAGGTCATAAGAGTTTTCTTCTTTAACATTAGTGATCGCTCTCATGATCGATATGACCATCTATTGATCCAAGTTGGGATTTTACTTTTTTTTTAATTTTTATGTAAATCTCAAAAGCCGTAAATTGAATGTAAAAAACCATTCGCAGTGCCATCTGCTTAAAAAAGTCCAAAATTTCTTGTCCACGTTATTAGTTGGAAAGGTATTGTTTTTACCTTGTCTGATCCCCAGTTAAAGTTACTTTGAACGGAATAAACCAGTTTATATTTCAAATCCAAAAACTAGCCTTATGCAAATTACACATTTTTTACGTGTAAAAACAATGTAAATTACATCGTGCAATTTACACGCCCAGCTGTGCTGACATCACATCTGGCCCAGTTCTTGTGCTTCAGAGAGATGTATTCGTTCAAATAAAAACTAAGGAAACAGTGTTCATTGTGAGTACCGATATAATGGGCCGCGATTTGAAAAAGGTTGATAAGCGCTGCTCGGATGTCGGTATAAGAAAAGTTTAAGATCTTTGGTTGTGCGATTGATCGAGATTCCTAGGACACTGGACGATCAAGAATGGTCCACTCGTGATTCCACCAAAGCGTGAAATCTTGACATCCCATATTGATCACTTCCTGTCTTAAATAAAATCTAAGAACAGTACTCTGTGTGTACCAAAGTACCAAAAATGGGACGTGATTTTAAAAAGGTTGGCCAGTGCTGAACTAATTGGATAAGTAAAATTTAAGAACTTGACCCGTGCGAGCTATCGGAATTTCAAAGATACTCGAAGATCAAGGATGGTTTACTCGTACTGCCAACGATATGTGAACTCTAGACATCACATCTTGCCCCTACCTGCGTCTCAAAGAGACGTATAGATTTAATAAAAACCAACCAACCAATATCCACTGCGAGTAACTAAATAATGAGTCACGAAATGCTAAATGTTCATTTTGGTCAGACGGGTCCACATCGAATCCAGCCTCCTTCCCTAAATTATACAAACCCGTTTCAGGTAAACTTATTTAATTAAAAATTATTTTATTTCAATTTATTTAGTTTTTTCTTTATTTTAATTGTTTTATTTATAATTCATTTTACCAAATTAGCTTTTCCCATTTTCCTCAAGTTTCCACTGTCTATATATAAGAGGAAAACCGATTTTTTTGTATCACGACTTCTTGTAATTTAATTATAAATTTATTCTACTTTGAATACATATTCGGATTTAATTTGATTTAAATTCATTTCGAAGAGCTTTTGAAGGATTTGCGGCCAAGGCGAATCGAATTAACAAGACAATGATTTATAAACAAACAAACAAACAAACACGGCGGGAAGTGACTTAACACTTTATGCGCGATTTAATTAAATTATCGTATATAATAAAAAATTTATTTATTGATTTCGTGACTACAAAAGATTTATTGACTGAGGTGGAAATAACAACAACACCATATCCCGATGTATAAATTTCGAGGTGACAGCGAAAAAAAATTATTTTCGAAATAAATTAACTTTGTGCGACACAATATATTGTGTCACACCAAATGATGATCATAAAACAAAACTATATGTTTGTCCTAAATTTATGACGATATTATTCAATCAGACGCGAGTGATAAGAAAGTGAGAGGCGAGGGAGGGGGCCAATTTCCGTGTACTCAAAACGTTTTCGTTTAGCCTCCCTCCAAATACATATTACATAAATACTACCATTAAATATACATTTGCAATTTCTTGTACATTTCTTAAACATACATAGTAGAGGATGGGAAGAGTCGACGCTACATAGCGAAAATAGCGTTCGTGTGCAATTTCATTTTTATTTTTTAATATCAAATAAACTCATACACTTTTGATGTTTCTTGTGAACTGCACAAAAAAAATTTGTATAATAAAAACTTAATACCAAACACTAATAATATTATGTAAAAAAAAGCTTCTTATTACGGAACATATACGCTACACATCCCGAGTACACCACAACGAGAGGAAGTTTTTTTTCCAGACTGGATTAGTTGGTATATATCCATATAGCTCGTTATGTCGTATCTTGGAAATATTATTTTTTTGCTCCTTCCCATATACATTGAATACATATTTTTTTTGATAATGTTTGCATTTATACATACAGACATATATATACAATATATATACATACATACACATCATAAGACAGGAAGTGTAAAAAGATGATCGAAAATTCATACAATTTTTTTTTTTACATTTGAATCTTTGATA
Organism: Tipula lateralis; assembly: GCA_963932295.1. Lineage (NCBI taxonomy): Eukaryota > Metazoa > Arthropoda > Insecta > Diptera > Tipulidae > Tipula > Tipula lateralis. The sequence continues at coordinate 181,861,597 of OZ010738.1, read as the reverse complement.
TTAAAAAATTTATATTACACAAAAAAAACGAATCGAGACTAGACGCGGAAATATTAAAATAAATAGCGAACTCGAAATCCTTTTTGGATCAGACAGACAAGCACGCAGATACACAAAAATATGTTGACTCGTTTTGTATAAGTTTTAAATGTCGTCTCGAACCTGTCAAACGACGTTTATTGGACTATAATGTTTAAAAGCTTTACACAATCCTACGAAGTGAAGGGCTTTTGGGGTCCCTTCGAGATTCTGCACTCAATGCCACAAATAGCCCATGGTTCAATCAATCCAACGGTTACATCACAGCGCGCAGACGCGTTCTATAAGCTTAGCAAACAGGAGCAGTTTGAACCAGGGTTTGAACTCGAACTTGTCACCTAACAATTACAGCATTTATGACATAAAGAAACCTGATTGGACTGGACTGTTTGACAGCCTTACACAATCCTACAAAATGAAGGTTTTTATTATTATTAAAGATGACTGGAATCGTTCGAGGTGGCCGACTCAATGCCACAAACCACCCATGATGCAAACCAACGATTATATAAGACAATAGATGGGGAACACAGTGGATCTGATGCGATCGAAAGTTGGACAACTGCTGATGAAGTGTAAGATATCAGCAGCACCTGCAAGGCATTCGACACATCAGGCATCACTGACAAGTCCGATGTGAAGAAGATGAGAAATACTACCATGGCCAATAAGTAAAGAACCAATATTCTGCAGTTGTCCTTCTTCAAGTAAAATAATAAGTAGGAACCACGTCACCTTATAATAAGTAGGAACCACGTCAGAAAGACCAATGTTAAAGTGGGCAGGCACCAACATGATCGTTACCTCGGTGTAACAACCAGAGATTCAGAAGTTTATAACAATTCTTAACCAAGAAAACAATTCTCAACCAAGAGAATGAGATTGTTGAACCAGTGCTTTATAAATAAAAGATTCGTTTGTGGAGGACAATCTTCCAAAATTACCAACAGCTCTTCTGCATTGCCAAAAAATAGTGGTGGCTGTTTGTAATTTGAAATCCTGTAACAAAGTTTATTATCCAGGCTAATCTATTAATCTTACATCTGAAGCTGCAGTGTTGCTATGCCTAATCGATTTTAGGCAGCTTTACATATAAGCTCTGCTATAGTGTAAACAGCATATTCACTTCATGGTAAATCTCTGGCGTGACACTGTCAGAACCATATCTTTCACTCCATGGTGAATCTCTAGCGTGACACTGTCAGAACCATATCGACGGCGTGAATTTGAGCTAGGAAACCTGACTTATGAAAAATTTCAAAAAGTTTGTCAATGACCATAACCACAGCAAGAGTGAAAGCTCTCTCCTCTTGTTAGCATCGTCTGAAAATCTTGACTGAAATTAAGACATCCTCAACCTCAAATATCACAGGTATGCATTCAATCCAATCCTGATGTTGAGTTCGATACCAAATTTATTACATGCATTCTTAATCGAGACGAATATAATATTATCAAAGAGTCCTGCAATTTCCAAAAAAGTACCCACAAGTAACTCACAGTTGTCCATTCATTTCACAGAACAACTGTTCTCATAGCCCTTGTCAGTAATGTTATATATATACTATTGATTGAAGACAAAGTTGGAGTCCTAATGTGACTTATATTCCGCTAAAGATTTGGTAAAGACATTATGGCTCCTTAAATAATAGTTTTTAGATGTGGCAGATTTTATTTCTTATATAGCAGCACTTTTTATTTCCAGATCAAATCTGATCACTTCTTTCTCCTTCTCAAATTCACTCCGTATGGCAAGATCCTAGTCTAATTATCAGGCACTGCATTATTGGAGATCTTTGCAGTATATCTTGGTTCTCTATTCGCCGATCTACATACCATGACTCCTAATTACAGTCACTCCGACTATATAGAGGCCACTTTAGCATTACGCAGTTCCACTGATTTGTGTCTATTTGGGAGCGTCATCCCTTACTTTCTCGAGTTTTTAGAATTATGATTTCATGATTATCCGGGCAGCATGTCGATGTGGGACACCCGGAATCACTAGAACAACACCTAGTTAAGGCTGGAGTTTATCTGGTATTCAGAGTCAGGATATTAGGGTATTTATGATTTGGCTTACGCTGTTTCACCGTATATTAGAAGACCACCCATACCTTTGAATGCTCTAACTGTTAAAACATGATCAACACAGTATACATGAAGTGCATGCTACCATTAGTTATGGAGTCGAGGGCGAAAGATCCTCATTCCTTCCCTAGTAACCTCTCATTCTTAGATTAAAATGACTCAAAGAGTTACATTGTGAAGTTTTGATTTTCATGTTGGATGTGAAAAATGAGATCGTGATGAATGAGTGTCACAAATGTCTTGAATATTCTAAAAAGACATCAAGGTTAAAATTTTCACAACATACAGAGAAATGGTCTGCAGTAGTATGAGAAGCTGTTCACGTGATACAGATCAATAAAAGTCATTATTGTCATAAATATACATTCGTTTTCGAATAGATTAGCCGCACTAAATACATGTTCAAAACTAATTATATGAATATATTTCATAATCATACATCATATGTAGGTGTATGTCAGTCGAACAACCAATACAGCCACCAGCTAAAAATTTTATTGATGTCTGGCCTAAACAACGGACGAGTACATTTTAATTAACTTCTAATTTTCGTTTGTTTTATGTCACGTATCACAATATTATCAGCTGTAGGCGATTTCAATGTTTAATCATCAGGTACGTGTATTTGTATAATCTACATTCGTGGTATGAACAAATAAACTTTTTTTTTGCTTTGTCTGTTTTAGACATATACATCCAGTTTGAGCTTTAAGCCAATTAATTATTTTGTAGCATTAATCATTTTGCTTTATAATCTCTGTAGTTTGAGATCTATATGTTTTGAATTGCAGCCGGCAGAAATCAATTTCAATTTCGTTTCTATAAACGCCACGCCATAAAACCACTCGACAATCGGAAATTCGAGTTGGATTTCTGAAATGTGGGCTATGTTCGTCGAGTAACATTGTGTTTGATATTTGATACCTAACCATCAAGCAATACTCGAAGGACTTCCAATACTCATATAAATAGCTTTTGTAATCGACACAAGAGTTCGACACACATCTAGAAATGTTTTAAGCGCATTGCCATATGAGACTCAGCTTTTCCTCTAAATGTTGTTTGGTTTTGGGTTGTTGGATAATATCCACCCTAACAAGACAGATTACATTCATATAGAAAAATGCTTTACAGCTTTCTAGCAATATGAACTTAAAACATTAATCAGTGTAAATAAAAACCAACAATGGGCCAAAAACTGAATGTGGTACCCCAACATCTATACGATACTAGTATCAAAACCATTAATTTTGATTTGCTTCAATCGTGTATCGTGACTCAGAATTAACCAGACGATTAGACAACCCAATTCAGACCAAAATAAATGATGCCCGAAAGCTCCAGCAAAGAAAATTCGACTCTTATATTTTGCCGGAATCCGTGCTGATGAAAAGAAGAGAGCGATAAGAAGAGAGCGATAAGAAGAGAGCGATTCTACTTTTCACTACGTTTTCAAAGAGTTTTAGAATAACGTAGCGTAATAGACATCAATATGGGAATTATAGTTTCGAATTTGAGCCTGGACGAAAACACTCCCAACTAAAAGGAACAATTAACAATATGAAGTGTTAAGAAGTGGGATGGATCAACCAAACATAAAACCAGAATTCAGTCTGCTCAAGAAACTGAAGTAATAAAACCAATGAAATGGTTCATGTAAGGTAAATGCGAGGTTGACTCAGATGGGGACGTTAATCATTGCTTGAAACCCAAAAGGCAGACATTATAAACGTGTACTCATCACAATGATATAGAAAGTCACTGTTAGTGCCGGCAGTTGGAGAAGAAGGCATTAATATTGTTCCTGGGCCGACCCGCATCTTCCATATCTGTATACTATAGGCTGACAGAACTATACAGTATGCAGATTGTTTCTATGTAAATCGGACTAGATTTGGGGGTAATGGCGGAAATCCAGAAACGGAACCGCTTAACGCTATATAATAGTCAAATAAATCTATTCAAAGATTTATATTTCTCCGACCACACAAAATTGGCCCCCCTCCCATATTCCCCCCGTCTATATTCCTTAATTTAATAGTCACAGATTTTGAAAGATTAAACCTAAAACAATAATGCAAAAAAAATTCAATTTAATTTTTCTATTATAGGGTTACGCGCACAAAAAAGCTCTAAGATAATGATTTTAATATTCTAAGAAAACGTGAAGATTAAATTATAGGGATAAAGAGCGATTGATGTATTAAAACATAAAAAAAATCTAACATTTTTTTCAACATTCATCTAAGCATTTAGAATACTTTTAGCATGGTATAAATAGACGTAAGACAGCAAAAAGTTAAAAATACAATTTGCGGGAAATGATGAAACACCACAAAATGTAATTATATCGGGATACAAAATCTACCCTTCCCTTTGTTTTTATATCTTAAACATCTTCGTGAGCAAATATCGATTCGACCATAATCTTCCTCAATTCGGTAATATTTATATAGAACCAACTTAACAGCTTGCTATGTATAGTCGCACGCCAATTGTTACATACCCCCTCTTCTATTTTTTGTTCAATCCGTCCCGATCGTATTTATACATGTATATATAGTGAAATCACCGTACAATTCGAGAAACGTGTTAAATGTCAAAACGTAAAAAAAAATTATATATTTCACCTTAAAGTAGATAACGATAAAATTAGAGACGGAAAAGCACAGTATAACCAAACAACAACCGTTTAGAGTTTATATAATAAAAGCTCAAAACAATAACAATAAATAAACTTGGTAAACAATCTCCTGTGACTAATTCAAGAGACTTATTTTTATCTGTGTTTTTGGTATTTCCTTTTTCGTACCTCCTATTCCTCAATACATCACCCTGTTTTAAAATGCCTAATACAAATAAAACAAATAAAATCCCCCCTAAATATATTTTCGTTGATATGGTACTGTATAGAGAGTCCCATTGAGGTTTAAAACTTGCATATGTGCTACACAATGTTAGCTAATAATATACATCTTTAGGTGAAGTAGTTAAGACTAGGTTTTATACCTCAGCTCAGATTATATGCACATAAGATGTCTTATATATTTTCATCCAATCAAAATACGTTCCAGCGCAAATATACAATTTGCATTTTAAATTATATAACGATGGTGTTGGTGCCATATCGGCAACATCAAAACGAAAATCTTTGTTATTTTTTTATTCACCTTCATGTGTTGACGATGATTAAGATAGCACATTACCATATTATTCATGCCGCGGATGGATAAACAAGAATTCGCTCGTTTCTCTCTTCGAAAATATAATAAATGTAATTTATAATAAAAAATTCTTTTGTTTATATTTCAAATTTGTCAAAAAGAATATGTAAAAAACATAAATTATGTTATGTTCACATATTTTAACGTCGATTGTGGAAAGCTTTATGTTTTAAGTAATTTAATTCAGTATATAATTTACATCTCTTTAAGGACATATACAAATTTTGATTCCAAATAAGATATAAAAGCTATATTACAAAATATAAAAGCTCATGTGGTGGATTAAAAGCTTGAAACAAGTGCAGAGAGAAATTCTCTTCTATATCACAGCTAATTCTAGTTGGGGTTGGATATTCTGGATTGTAAAAGCTTCACATAGTAAACATCGATTGTTGAAAGCTTTTTGTTTTAAGTAATTTTATTTACATCTTTTAAAACGTATTCAAACTTTAAGTCCAAATTAATATTAATAAATAAATAACTTAATATTAATTCAAACTTTAAGTCCAAATTATTTTGCTAATTCTAGATAGGTTGGAAGATTTTGGATGTTAAAAGCTTCGCATATTTAACGTTGTATATGGAACGCTTTATGTTTTAAGTAATTTACTCATTATATAATTTAAATCTCTTTAAGTACGTACAAAATTTTTAAGTCTTAATTAGTATATGAAAGTAATATTATTCAGTTGGAAAGCTCATGTGATGGATCAAAAGCTTATAAAAAGGACAGAGAGAAATTATCCCTCTAACATTATGAAGTCCAACATCGCAGATAAACATATTCTGCTGATTCTGATTGGCTTGGAACATTATAGATTATAGAAGCTTTACATATATTATCGTTGATTGTGGAAAGCTTTAAGTTTTAAAAAATTTAATTCAATATATAAAGTACTTTAAGGGACATATACAAATTGTAAGTTCAAATGAGACATAAAAGCCATATTATATAACGTGAAAGCTCATGGGATTGATCAACAGCTTTTGACGTGTGCAAGAATAAATTTCTCTCAAACAAAGTGTAGTCCTATATCGCAGATTTATATATGGTATTCTACTAACACCTATAGGGTTCGAAAATTATGTATTTTAAAAGCTTCACGTTTTTTAACGTTGATTGGAAATAGCTTTGTTTTAAGAAATCTAATTTAGAACATAATTAACATTTCTTCAACGACATATACACTTCAAATTCCAAATTTCCAATATCCGGTTTCAGTTTCCGTTGGATTATAAAATGCACAAGTTTAAGGCAGCTATCAACCTTTACTTGAAGGACCGCGCGTTGAGTGCAGGAGCTCTGACAGTTACAAGGAGCTAGGACTGTCTAAAAGTCTGCCCTGCACCCAATTAAAGCTTAATATAAAAAAAAAAATTAGTACACGTGCAGGGAGAAACTATTCGATCAATATTGTATAGCTCTAAATCGCCATTTCTACTAATACTGGTTGAGTTGAACAATTTTGGATTTTACAAGCTTTACATTTTTGAACGCCGATTGTTGGAAGCTTTAGTTTTAAATAACTTAACTTAGTAAATAATTTACATCTCATAAAGGTCGTATACAAGTTTCAAGTCCAAATTAGTTTATCAAAGCTATATTATTAAACTTGAAAGCTCATGCAATAAAGCTCTGAACTTTAATTAAAATACGAGGAGAAACATTCCTCTATATCGAAAATATTTTATAAATTCTTGTTGGGTTGGCATATTCTGAATTTTAAAAGTTTCACATTTTTAAAGTCGCATTTGTAAAGCTTTATAACTTAAGTTATTTAAAACTACATAATTTACATCTCCTTATAAAACCATACTAATTTTAAGTTCGAATTAGTATATTTCACGGAAAAGCTTACATAATGGATCAAAAGCTTTGAACAGTTATGGAGAAAAATTCTCTTTTGAATATCTGCTAACTTCGGTTTAGTTGGAAAATTTGGGTTTTAAAAAGCTAGGAACAAGTACAAGTAAAAATTCTATCGAAAGCCCACATTTCACTACAGTATAATAATTACTGTCTCAGCCAATAAAAAGTTTGACGGTGATTCACTGAACCACAAATTCCAATTAATTGCCAAAAAGAAAATAAATTGTCACTTCCTAAGCACCTTAAGTGATACTCTTTCTTAGTTTAAATTTTGTAAATGTATGGTAGCATAGTGTGGACTTTTAAAACCTTAAAGCTGCATGAAGATATCTAAATCTATAAACCATATATTAAGCTGTAACCTCTAATGAAATACAGGTTTAGATGTTACATTGCTGGCCAAGCAGTCCCTACTTATTAGGAAGTACAATATTTCTCGTTGTGAGCCACCTGGCTTGATATGTACTGACTAGGCCTTCATGGACAAATATACCTCGGTTGTATCACGAACAAGAAACTAAGTTACAAACTAAATATACAAGAAAGCGTCAAGAAAGTCTCTTTAGTACTTTACGCCTATAAAGCGCAAAATATGTAAAAACGAACAAGGCCATAAACCTCATTCTGTGGAGCGCAACAATCCATAAAATTGCAGTTTTTGGACTAACATTCTCTCAAGTGAGAACTTGTGTAGTAATTATAAATCTTAAATTTCTATACAGATGAGTGGAAACTTTTGCAAACTTTTTGTGAGTATTTCAAGGCATTTTCAGGCTATATTTTTTGCGATGGACAAACTAACTGAGAACTAACACTTATCCTTAAACGATAGGAATAAAGAGGCAGATGACCTTCCTGAAGGTGTCAAATCAGTGTTGTTGATTAAAATCTCACAAAAAGCTTTAGTGTTGTAGGACTATTGATCATTTTGTGTATATATGCCAGTTCTCGAGAACACAACCAAACCTAATATATCTAACCTTTCCACCTTAGGTTGATATTGTGGCCACTGGTGCCTGTAAGTGTCAACCTTAACTCTGGCAACTTTTCACCGACAAAACACTGCTATTAATACAAAAACATCTCCTTGAACGATACTTTTCTACAGCTATTCGATGAAAGGTCAAATTGTGTTATGAGTTGAGGTATATATAAGTAAAAGCTCATTTAACCTTTAAACAAAAAATCAGGAAACTATTAAAAAATCAATAACTATTTTGTGAAGAGCTTATATAGGTACATAAAATCAATTTATTTAGCAAGCAAATATACAAAAACCATCTGCAATTACTTATTTTTTTCGCCCACCCCTCACTATATACATACACATACACACACAGAGAGAGATTACCCTTTTTCCGTCAATTTTTCAATTTTTTCGTAACCCCAAATATTTATAAAGTCGAAAACTTTATTTTTATTATTTTATTCTTAAAAAACCATAAAATAAAATAAAAATATTCATACATAAGACAAGAACGTACGTAAGCTCTCCGATCGATTTTTTGTGTATGTATTTGTTATCTGTATATCGATATATATATACACATTTTGGGGCAATAGATTAGATTGGATACTACTTAATAAAAAATTCTTCTCACGATTACATTTTCTTATGAATAAATAAAACTGGAAGAAAATTTGCCATCCATTATGTTTATAAGTGTATAAATATAAAAAGAGATGGTATATAGTATATGGTATTCATAAGTGGTCAATGGTCGGTGAATAAATGTATAAAATCGTTTAGAGCTTTTGCACGGTATTTAAGTTGGTAATTTGGTGACGCGATCGAACACAGATTTGTGATCCGGTTCACTAATCACCTTTCATAATATTCAAATCGAAATGCTTTTCAAACACAAATCCCCAAAAAATATATATAATATAATAATTGAATTGCGATAACAAAGTGTTATCTAATAAGGAAACCATTCAAGAAAGAAAATAAACGAAAAATCTTTAATGTTGAAATACATTAACTTACCATAAAAAAGTTTTCATTTTTTTTTGTTATCTTTTATTAAATTCATTTTCATAAAACGAAATGGATTATATATCCATACAAGAAGAAGAAAAACTGTATATACGTACGTAGACGTGCAAGTAAGTTCAAGATTCAATTTAAAATGCTGTTACTTTGTATACATGTATCGAGGATCGCATTAAGGTCGTCTACTTGGATGGCCTACCCTGTATTTTCAACTGATTGTGTACCATCCAGCTAATTGATCTTCAAAGTATCACAGGTGTACTTAAAATAACGGATCACTTGTTAACCCGAAGGCAGTCGATCACCTATTAGTTTTGAAAACGGCTCTTATGCATGTGATAAAGTGAGTACTCAAATAAGAAGTTGAGGTAAAATACGCTTTGGATTTAAAACCCAAAATGACAGTTTTCTAATCAACTACGTACCCAAGGCATTTTGAGGATAACTTACTATTCTTGATTGATATCATATGATATGATAGGATAGGAAAAGTACAGGCCAACCAGTTACGATGATTGTAACTTTGTTACCATAATATTTTATTATGTTTAACAGAATTCCAAATAGATGTCTTAAAAGTTAATTTATTATGTGAGCCCATTCCATGCCTGCAACTCAACACCTAAGGTTTAAGGAAATGGGATAGTAGTCACTCATATACAACTAAAAACTATTTAATCCAATCAGATCAATACCTAATATATGCTAGATCAAATTTACAACCCTTAACAATAAAATCTTATCGATCAAAAAGCAATTTCTACTGATCATATATTATTGTTAATATAATAATCACAAAATGGTAATGATCATAATAAAACAATTTTCATACAAAATTCAAATAGAAAACATTATGAGCAAAACAATGGAATAGCAAAATCAGCACTATGATAGGTTTTACTGTACGCATTTTGGATGTATATAAAGCAAAATTTGAAATATAACGGTTGAAAAATGAAAATACATACACAAAGTATAATATTTAGTCGAACATAGAGAATTGGACTGTTACAGGTCTGTATGTAGTGAAATTCGAATGAACGCATTAAAAATACCTGCTATGTACATAAAATAAATAGGACATTGAAAATAATGTAGACTGTAGTGTGTGTATAATGTATCTGTGTTTTCTACATCAAAATTGGTAATACGGTTATTATGACGTATATACAACACAGATGCAAATACACTACACAATACACATAAATATATAAAAATAAAAATTTGAGACTCACCTTAACATTTAATATTAATTATTTACTTGAATTCACTTGTATTTATTATATTATATTATTATTTATTGTCCACAACACTTTTATTATTTTATATAATTAATAAAATATTTTAATTTAAAATAAAACAAAATACAGAGCAGACAAAACACGTCTGCTCTGTATCACGAATCACGATCAAGTCCATTGCTGCCACTTTGCTACAAATGTAGCAGATCTGTTACAATTTGTTCCTTTCAACGATTCACTAAACCAAATCTGCTACATTTTAATTTTTTTACGATTTATTTCATATTATACGAGAAAATGCCTTATTTCAGTTAACTTCATTATACGTTACAACTAATTTTTGTTTCGGTCGGTACATGAAAGTTATAATTAAACGATTGCAAAGCCAAAGTAAGTCACTAGTTTAATTTTTGTAATTTTTTTACGCGGGTAATTTTTTCACATGAAAACCTCTTTTCATCTTGAATACATAATTTAATTTAAAGATTTGAAAAGATATTAGTTGCTTTCCAATTGAACAACCGCTAGTACCAGCTAGTGAACCGATAGTAGTTTGTTACGTGTGTTTGCTAGATTTACTATGGATAATTAAGCAAAGGCACGCAACGAAATACTAGCGGTTCACTAGCGGATACTGGCGGTTGGTCGATTGGAAAGCAACTTTTAAACGTTTTATTTGCTAAAATTTAACACTGAGAATGATGATTTGAAAATATTTCCAAAAGTGAATTTCCTACGTTTAATTTTATCAGGTTTCAGTGTTTTGAGGTGTAACTCAGATTTTGACTCTGTTGTAGGTCTGCCGATGCGGAAAATATCCATCAAAGTGGACCTTTTTCTTCTGGAAACATAATACCCCAGGAAAATCGGTCAGTTATGGGAATGAGACTATAACAATTCCAATGTTTATTTATTTACAATGTTTTTAGAACTGATGTGAGACCAAGTGGAGAGGCTGAAAGTTCTTCCGATTTGAATCCCGATTTACTACAGACCCAACGCAAAAAATAGAAACAAAAATATAAAAACGAATTGGAAATTTTACATCCGTGGCTTAGGAAAGTGAACGACCAGGCTTTTTGTTCAATTTGCTTTAAAGTGTTAGCCAACAATAGAGTTCATTTTAAACGACACGAAACACAAAGCAAAACATATGCAAAATAATTGGAAATTCAAACTGCAACTCAAAATATTGTTCAAAGTATTCAGTCTGAAGTCAAACTCGGCCAATATCGGAAAAGGGCAGCTGAGTTTGGTTGTGTGATGTACTGTGTTCAGTACGATCTGCCGTTCCAACAAATGGATTCTATGCCAAGGCGACTACAAACTACATTATCAGATTAGGAAACAGCGAGAGAATTGAATTGCGGGCGTACAAAATCAACTGCGATACTGAATCAAATAATAGGGCCTTACTTTAAGCAAGAAATTACGAAACAACTGACGTATCTACGGCCAAATGTTTGGTAATTGTAGCACGATATTTTAAGCCAGAGCAAAATAAAGTTTTAGACTGTTTTTTGGGTTTGAAGGAACTAACGGCGCAAGAAATTTTTAATGTTTCCGAACGGCGTAGTTACCAAATTTTTGGAAAAAAATAAGAATTTGTTTGTATAACGCTGCACATGTTATTCCTTGCATTTATGTGTATCAGCCGCTTGCAAGAAACTACCAAATAACATTCAAAACAAATAAAACATTTTCAACCACTTCAAAGCGGATAGGAAATGTTCGGAAGTTCCAAAACTACTTTAATATTAAAAATCATAAAATTTTACGGCTAAGTGCCACCCGTTGGCTAGCATTTGAAAGTGTAGTCAATCGGCTTTTAGAACAAATGGACCCTCTAAAATATTATTCCGGTCTATATAATTACGAAGAGCTTCACAGTTCAAATGCAGGTGACATTAACTATTTCTTAAAATGGATCATATGACTAAAGGTTACCTTTTATTCATGTCTTATATTCTTAAGTTATTAAATGACGTAAACAGACTTTTTCAATCAGAGACAACGCAAATTCACGTTCTTATTTACATATAATTGCATTCTCTGTACATTTAAATAATTAAACATTTCATCAAACCACAATATTCGAGCTGTGACAATGACGTTGACATAAAAAATCCCGATTTGTATCTTACGCCACATCAATGTACTTTGGTGTTAGATTTGAAAAATTTTTTACTATCGAAGGGTTAGAGGAAAAACAAATTTTAACTCTTAAAAATAGACTAGTGTCATTTTACATCGAGCTTTGTGATCAAATTAAAAGCCGGTTTGATTTTAGCGATACAAAAACTTAAAGCTCCTTAAATATATAAATATAAATGAAAATGTAACGGGAAGTCTTTCGTCAATATTGCCTTTGATAAATGCATTTCCGTTTTAAGATGGGGAAATAGAAAAGTTAAATAATGAGTTTCGCAGGATTAAAAATGTCAAAAGATGTTTTTGAAATACCATTTTCAAAATTTTCTAAATTAAATTTAATTAAAACTAGCACACGTAACAGTTTAAACACGACCACAATAGAAAATCTTATGTTTGCAAAGGAAGTAATTAAATTTAGTTCAATATGTTGGGAAGCGTGCAACGAATCTTAAAATTTTCGGTCTCTTAAAATTTTCAGAAAAATTTAACTTTGTCGACGGGAAATATCAAATTTAACTGAAAAAATTGAATTTATTTATGTTAAATTTTTTATTCTGTAAAGAAATTTAATAAATACTGAATTTTGTAAGTTTCATTAATAAAAACTTAAAAATATAACTAGGTTGGAGATTTACTACGAAAAGTATTCATTTACTATCCTTTTTTCCGAATCTGGTACACCTTTCAGCTGTGAAAGTGGCAGCACTGATCAACACGATTCCCAAATATGTACACTCCGGTGCAAAAAAATTGTACATGGCACGATTTTCCACAATGTTCAAAAATGTCAAAACAATAAAATATTTGTTTGATTTTTTTTAATACAGATTCAAGGTTATTTTTAATTTATTTATTTAAAATTGCTTATAATTTTGATTAAGAAAGAAAAGCCTATATGGAAGCAACATGTAAAAAATTAGTACTTCCATTAGACAAGAAAACCTCTTAAGTTGCTGCAAAAAGTCATTTTGCGTACAAGTTCATTTACAATGGGATGAGCAGCCGGGTCGGTCAGACAATATTAAAAAGAAATCTTTATTATTAAATATAAACTAATTATATTGGCATTTAACCGTATCGCCAGATCTTAAACTCCTAATACTGAATGGAGCAGAATTCTATGGAGAAATACCTCTAATAAGAAAAGACGATTTTAAAGACCTAGAAGAATTTCAAACAGGCAGCAATCGAAGATTGGCGTAAAACGACCTGCTAAATAATAACTTTTTGAAAAATAATTTGGTTCTTTAGTTTTAAGTATGCTTCCTAATAAAAGCGCAAACACGAAACTCATAAAAACTAGTTAAACTACAACCAAGTACATGCCTTGTATAGGGTAAAATATGGTAAAATTTCCCAATTCTCAAAATAAAACGAGTGCAACCATTAAAACGTCTTTTTGGAATAGAGATATCTTCCTGATATGCGGAAGGAGATAGGACATAAACATTCTCTTTTTAAACTGAATAGACAACTAAGTAATCCAAATACCTTATATCTTTCTACTCACTTTAACTAAATGATGACCCCATATAAGAGTTTTGTTAAATCTACCCCTTAATTATACTAACAATAGTTGAAAACGGATTAATACAAGGAATCGAAAACATATCTAACGATGTTTGTAGATAATAATAGGTTGCAATCTACTAGCATTTAAGACGAGCCCATTGGAAATACACCAGTTATATATTCTATCTAAATCCTCGTTAACCAGAGAAATATTACTAACAATAGAATGCTGACCTTACTTACTATTTCTATAAATTTAAACATCAGCGAAACATATGACATCATATGAAACGAACCATGGTGATTCTATGCCATTAATGTACATGGAAAATAATAAAGGACCAAGTACCGAACCTGAGAAACGAACAACTACAAAAAAACTGTATTTAAACGATCTGATAAATAATTTATGACTAATCTAGCAGCTGAAAGAATCTTATACCATTGCTCGGGAAACGAAAAAGAGGTTAATAAAATGTATCATAAATATTTTGAGACTAAAGGAAAAATTCGTTTCACCAATTTTAAACAAACCCTATCAACAGCAGGAGATTCTGATTTAACTTTCCAAATAACCGACTGTAACTCCTAAAAGGAAATATGAGAAAATGAAAAAAAATAACAACACTCTTCAGATATACCGATGTGAAGTTTATACTATTTTTGTGCTAAACCAACAAAAAACAACTTTTTATTTATATGTATGTGTGTAAAAAAAACATTTAGGCGAAATCAATATTGCGAAAAAATATTTATATTAACAATAAAAAAAATAGATTTCTAGGCCGTTCTCATCTAGTTCCTTGATATTGTAGTAAGATATAGGTCTAATTATGATTCTCAGGAATTTTCAGAAAGTTATCATTGGGATTAGGTACCCGTACTAGTGACGGAAGTATATAGTGGCTACCAATTTCATATGAAACTTGAACATGTCGAACTTTGATGTAATACCAAATAGATTTCTAGGCCGTTCTCATCTAGTTCCTTGATATTGTAGTAAGATATAGGTCTAATTATGATTCTCAGGAATTTTCAGAAAGTTATCATTGGGATTAGGTATCCGTACTAGTGACGGAAGTATATAGTGGCTACCAAATTTCATATGAAACTTGAATATGTCGAACTTTGATGTAATACCAAATAGATTTCTAGGCCGTTCTCATCTAGTTCCTTGATATTGTAGTAAGATATAGGTCTAATTATGATTCTCAGGAATTTTCAGAAAGTTATCATTGGGATTAACGGCTTCGAAATTTATTTTGGTTTTTTAGCATTTTAGAAGCATTTTTACTTTTCGATCAATCCCTTTTAGAAGTTAAACTTACGAATATTTGTTAATTTTTTGTGCTTGCATTTAAACATGGACAAATTTTGTAATGTTATTTCTTTCCTTGAAATGGAGATTGCTTACGATGGAAAGTTACATTATTTTATTTTTAATGAAACTAGATTTTCGCCTAAATGATTATTTTTCACACATACTACTAAATAAAAGTCCAGTTTTGTTGGTTTAGCACATAAATAGTATAAACTTCACATACGTTTTTAGACGTGTGAAGTTTTTGCTAATTTTCTCTTAAATTTTTGTTTTTATTGTTTTAGGATGAATTTAGTATAAACTTCACATGCATTCAGATATAAGATCAACAAAATGACTAACCAAAGTTGGATTCGAGATAATAAAATAAGAATTTTTACCGTCCGCTTTGGAATCTTAAAAGAGAAGCCTCTATAATTTATCCCGGAAACACTTGTTTTGGCTGCCCTAATTAATCTTACTAGTCTATTGCGAACTTGTTTGTAATCGAACTTGTTTGTATTTGCGAACTTGTTTTTATTTGTCACTATATATTCCATAAGCGAAATTTATCTACCCTTAATCTGATAACAAGAACGCAACTATCGAAACCCGAATTAAAAATTAGTTATTGAATAAGAAACAAGAATCGGGTAAAGCATAACCCATTGCCATATCAGCCAACCTCATGTGAAATCCATAGATGCACTATGACAATATCGTTAATATATGTTTTTCGAAAACAACATCGGTGGTCGATGCTGTCCACCACATTCTCGATATAGTTAAAACTACGCCCAAAAATGATTGGTTTGCTGAGGAGTGTCGTCTTGCTGCTGAGCAACGAAATATAGCTTACAATGAAGTGCAGACTCGGTTTACAATTTCTAGAAGAAACAAAGCAGTTCTCGCTAAGAGATCAGCTAAATGCATTTCTAGACAGAAGAAGCTCATCCCATAGTAAATGAGCTTGTACTCAAAATGGCATATGGGTGCAAGGTATTGACTTTATGCAGTTAACAATTTTAGAGGTTTTAATTTCTAGTGAAAGTAATAATTTTTTACATGTTGCTTCCATATAGGCTAATCCTTCTTAATCAAAATTATTAGCAATATACAAATAAATAAATAATGACTTTGAATCTGCATTTAAAAAAAGCAAACAAATATTAGATTTTTTTTTACATATTTGAACATTGTGGAAAATCGTGCAGTGTGCAATTTTTTTGCACCTGAGTGTATATATTGCACCCGAGTCTATATATTAGCCGCATTTCATGACTCCAAACTAATTCAGATCAAATCACATTTTCCATGCAAACCAAAGACACATTTTGAGCCAAACTGAAATTTTGATCAAAATGTGTCTTTGGTTTGCATGGAAAATGTGATCTGATCTGAATCAGTTGGAGTCATGAAATGCGCCTATTATATACGATTTGGGAATCGTGTTGATCGTGATACAGAGCAGACGTGTTTTGTCTGCTCTGTATTTTGTTTTATTTTAAATTTAAATATTTTATTAATTATATAAAATAATAAAAGTGTTGTGGACAATAAATAATAATATAATATAATAAATAAAAGTGAATTCAAGTAAATAATTAATATTAAATGTTAAGGTGAGTCTCAAATTTTTATTTTTATATATTTATGTGTATTGTGTAGTGTATTTGCATCTGTGTTGTATATACGTCATAATAACCGTATTACCATTTTTGATGTAGAAAACACAGATACATTATACACACACTACAGTCTACATTATTTTCAATGTCCTATTTATTTTCTGTACAAAGCAGATATGTTTGTTTCGTTCATTCGAATTTCACTACATACAGATTTATAACAGTCCTATTCTCTATGCTAAACTAGATATACTTTGTTTATGTATTTGCATTTTTCAGCCGTTATATTTCAAATTTTGCTTTATGTACATCCAAAATGTATATGTATGTATATACCATATATTTATATATCAATGCTTACAGCAAAACCTATATTTGGGCGAGTATATTTGGGAATTCGATTCGAACTATTATTTGATAGCTGAATTATTTGGTCGCTGTAATCATTATATTCATTATCAATAGAACTATCTTATACAGATGGCGGAATTGAATGGTACATTAACTGTGTATCAGAAAATAAAATAATGTCAGTTATGCCACACCTTTTTTCCAGCCATCAAAAGTTAATGGGTGGTCCATGACTATTGAGTTGATTGCCGTATTCGCTGCAAAGCTGGTTTGACGATTCGCAAGCATCTGCCATCGTATTATATCCTTTTTCGAATACGGATTGTGTCCGTAAATGATACTTACATATCAAACTGCTGCAGGATTGTATTTTTGAATGTTATAAAATGTATGGGTGTATACAATATTTATGAGTGTATAGCATTGGTCACCCAGTAAACACTGAAGTCCTGGAACCTACTCTATCAGTTTACTCAAATATTGGTAGGTTGAGCAGCGTGGATCTATAAAACTTCCGCGTACTAAGGTGCTGGAACGCAAAAAGCTAGTGCGGCTCATAACAGTCGCCCAATAGACGACATCGTCAAATGCATCCTTTCATTTTGTAATATTTGTGTGGATGACTCCTTTACCTTCAGCCCTGTACTGGTGTTTGTTGCATAGAGGAATCCTGTTTCCGCAGTACTATTAGGGTTTGACCGCAATCTACACTCTTTCCACTGAGTTTGATTTGATTTTTTGCAGATTAGACTTAATCAGCACACTTAGACTAGTCACATATGTTAGATCTATGCTATTTGGTAAAATCCG
The DNA here is from genome assembly GCA_963932295.1 of Tipula lateralis. Classification (NCBI taxonomy): domain Eukaryota; kingdom Metazoa; phylum Arthropoda; class Insecta; order Diptera; family Tipulidae; genus Tipula; species Tipula lateralis. The sequence continues at coordinate 181,843,384 of OZ010738.1, read as the reverse complement.
GTAGTCACCTAATTCAGAGTGATTATAGTAGAGACTAAGCATGCCCGTAGCCACGCAGACATCTGCGTATGCAGTGCCACCTTAGCTTGAGTGACTGAAGCGGTTAGTTATATTTACTATGTAAGTTCACTCCCCAGCCGTACTCCAAACCCCGTTCTGTTACCCGTAGGCTAACAGGGTTCACCAATGACCACGAGAAGGTAGGCTTGGGGAGTAGAGAGGTTGAGGCTGGAATAAACTGCATTATATGAGCACATACGTATGTTTTTATTTTGGAACCTTATATGAGATTTTAAATAAAGTTTATAGCTGTAATTTGGGTTCTACTGTAGCGCCAGAGATTCAAGATTTGTTTTATTACGATCACAACCATTATACGATCATTGTACTAACAACAATATATATGATCAGTAGAAATTGCCTATTGATTGGTAATATTTTGATTGGAAAGGGTTGAAATTCGATTTAGCACGTGATGTGTCGATTTAGCATATTTTAGGTATTGATCTGATTGATTAAATAGTTTTTAGTTGTGTTTTTAAACGAATTTATGTTTTTATTATTTTTATTTTAAGGGTTGGCTCCAATAATTGACAGCCATGTCACCACAGATCTATTTACCATTTTTTTCTCAATAAACTTACATTTTAAACATTTTGCATTACATTACTCATTTTCACAAATTCATACATTTTCTTCTAAGCCAAAACACCTTCATACATTACTCTGGTTAGATTACTTGCAGAGGAAGCATGATGTGAGACGATTGCCTTTCGGGCAGACGAATATTAAATATTTAACATCCTCCACCATGTCACAGAACACACAATCCTTGTCCTCACTCAATCGACGTTTACACAAGCATTCTTTCCAATTTCAATGGTTCACATGGATTCTCTCGATTTTTTTTAACATTCGTACATCTTTGATTTCCTTATAGAACGGGGTTCTCAAAGGTGTAGCGCCTAACTCTCTGTACTCTTTGCCTTTTATTAAACATTTATCGTTATATTCACACTCTTATTTTCTCCACAGATTCATTTCAAAACTCATTTTCCTTTTAATCATTCTAACGGTCTCTTTCACTATGATCTACTCTCTCTCTCTCTCTCTCTCTCTCTCTCTGTCTCTGTCTCTGTCTCTCTCTCTCTATCACTCTCTCTCTCTCTTATAATCAAGAGACCGAATTATCCATTTCATACCACAGAAGGGGTGAAATAAATGGCACCCGCAATAACACACTGGCAAACGCATTCACTTAGTTCTTTCATTTTATCGAATAATTCATCTACCTTTGCGATTTTTGAGCTGCTGCATCAATAATTCTACCTTTTCCTATTATAACAAAATCATCTGCAAATTGCAGTGTATCTCACTTGTGTTGAATAGAGTTGGCGATATCTTACTTCATTGGAGAAGTCCAATATTCGCAACGCCATCCTACCCATGTCTACTTCCATTCAGAATAATTTTTCTTATATTTATGCCATCAATATGTGGTGTAAGATACAGATAAATACGACTTCTAGTTTCGATTATAGTATCTCGATTTCAGTGATTGAATGTGATGATTCGGATCTGTACCAAGCGTATATGTACTGTGTCAGTATCGTTAATATATGTCGTATCAACGCCAAACTTGGGCCAAGAGCTTAGGTTTGATTCATATGTGTATGGTGTTCGACATTTTCTCGAGTTTCTTTTCCAAAACTGAGCAGTGAACTATATAATAGACTCATTGTTACCGACTTTTAACAAACATTTGAATTCGAACTCATCACTGAATGGTAAAATGTTGCCATTATGGAAAATTGATTACATATTTATTTGTAATAAATTACATTAATAATTATATTCAATTTTCATTTATTGTTAAACCAGGTACAACACACACCGACGTAATCGTTTAAATGATTTATTTTCCAATATATTTTCTTTTCAATCGAACTATACAACAGACAATCGCAGATAAATAATTAAGTTGGAGCAATTCCACATGCGGCATGAGAATGTACATTTTTTTTCAATTAGCATCCATCTATCAATCTGTCTTGGTACTATACATAAACTAATTGTATACTTTACTCGCTTATTGTGTGCAGTAATTAAAGATTGTTATACAATAAATGTCGATTTATTATTTTATTATGTATGTCAGAGGTTTTCATTTTCTGATAAGCCCGGTTTTTGGGACATCCCAAGGGGTAGATCGTCCCTTCGAAATTATGGCTTTTCTGGAAACTTTTACAAAACTAGGGAAGTACCCGCAGTAAAAGTTACTTAAGAATAGAGTTTATTGATCATGATGACCTGTTTTATCCTAGCTCTTTTGGGAAGGTCTACTTTTTTTAACCCCGGTTTTTGGGACATCCCGCGCAAGGGATAGATCGTCCCTTCGAAACTATAGTGTTTCATGAATCTAACTAATTTTATGTGCTATATACATATTCAACTTCTTAAGAATGTTGATAAAATATTTACAATATTTATGTCGTTTATGACGTCACACATAAATCACGTTTATGTTACGTAAAAGCAACAACAATACCATAATATCCGATAAGCTTTTCCTTTATTGAATATTTAATGAAAAACAAACTATTTAATACTGTTGTTCATTAATTTTTATGTTCGGCAAAAGCATAATTTATGCTATATACAACTATACACACACATATTTAGAATTATGTTGTTAGTTCCTTATTTACATAACATCATAGCATAAAGGAATTAAATATTGTAAATGAAAATACTTAATAAATCGTAGCATAAAAGCTATATATCGGTTATATGTCTCAAAAACATATTTTACATATTTTCTTTATGACAGTGTATGTTGAAATTGTTTCATGTTTTATCTCCCTATATCGATACTGTCGTCGTTAGAGCATTTAAATAATTTGTTGCAGGGAGCAAAAAAGAAAGCTTTCATTCCTTAATACTCGTTCCAAAACAAAAGACTTGAAAGTTTAGTTTCGGTATAGGATTCCGTTCTGATGATATATATGTGCAAAACGTAATACATGTATGTTGATGGAAGGAAAAGGGGATATGTGAAAAGTATATGTTAAATCTTCACTACACTTCCATACGATAAATATTGGTAAAGTTCCAAACAGGATAGAACAAAACAGGAATGGTTCATTCTGAATCTAACTTTTTCGTGCTGTAGCAACAGCGACTCTACACCGCATACGGACATCGAGCAATAGAGACCCCTTCTATTCACTGACGAGTGCTTAAAATGTCCTATGTTAGTGATATTTTTGGCCGAGTCTACCGGTGTTGAGCAGAGAGTATTCGGCAGTGCTGTTTTGCTGAAACAGTTCCATGACAGGCATATCACTTGAAGAAAAACCAGATGTTGTTTTCGTATCTGATGAGAGGCCGTAGAAGAGATCTGGCCACTGAACGATATATCACTGACATACTCTTGGATCTTTTAATGGCCTAGGTAGGACATATGGATGGTTTTTATATTGGCCTCGAAATGATAAAGTGGTCAGTTCTTATGGGACAAACTGAAGCGGAAATTTCGAGCCAAAAGCTCGTGTTGCCAAACACTTGTGATATCAAGATTGCGTTGGATGAGAAGTAAAGTTCAATTCTTCACATTACCATGAAAACGTGGAATATGTTACACACAAACTTGTAGCAAGATGGGTATCAATTTCTACAGAAACTATGTGTGATCCGACTATGAAATGCACCCTGCTCTAGCCATTATAGTTGTATCATTCGTTTCAATCCTTGTTCCGGTACAAAACGATACAGTCGATATCAAAAGCTCGTGCAGCTTGATACAACTAAGACTCTCGCTTCATCCACAACTGGCAATGTGGTTATAGTATGCGTCAAAAGAGCAACTGGTTTGGCCATGCAACTGTTATCTCTTATTCAGGTACTGCTGCAGAGAAAAACTGAGACATCTTCAAAAGACAGAACACAGGCGCAAGTAAACCATGACTGATTGTGAATTGTGCAGGAGTGAAGAAAGATAGCGCGATTGACCAATAACTTGCAATAAAACAGATGTTATTGACATGTCTCAAACAAATAGTCCATGTAAGAGGTGAAAGTTTCCACCAGGAGGAACACTAGTTGTTCGATCTCGTGGCGAAGGCAACTAATAGAAGATTATGGAATCCATCTAAGTAAACAACATCACCGACGGGTGGAGCCATGAAAAAATCAAAAAGGAACAACATTAAACTGCAGCATTAGTGGGAGAAGGTAACGTATAACTGGGCTAAGTGAGACTCTTTATACTTGAATAACGGTATCTTGAAAAGGGAATTGATGCTTCCTAGTAGCAGAGTAACTAAAGTGCCTCTAGAAACTGCACAGTGGAAGTGTAAGAGATCATGACGTTAATAAAACACTTGAAAAAGTCAGACAAAAGCTTGATTGGGTGGAATATGAATCGATGTAGATCGATGATGTTGACGCTGTGATATCCACCGAATAGCACAACATGCAGCAACAAGAGAGCAGTAATAGAACGAATAGTTTTTATATAGCTGGCCCGTTTACAGGGGCCAGGGAAATAAGTACGTGGAGTTTGCCAGGAAAAACAGCTGGTGTGATTTTACCGCCCGAAGAGATTTTACCACCAAAGCTCTGACACACGATTTAGAATTGAAATTGTTACTTTGTATGCTGAAAGCTCTCACCAATTTCATATGTACACACCATATTCGGACAAGGACAGAGATTAAGTCACAAAGTTGAAGATTATTAAAATACAATTTCCGTTTTTTGTGTGACGTATCAAATAACTTAATTACAGAACATAAAAAAATAAATATTTTTAGTTAGATTAACCCATAGATCGAAATAAAATTCTAAACTATACTTTTTATTACATCAAAAGCTACGTTATCTACTATAATTTGTCATTTCTGTCACGAGTTTTGAAAAGTTTGAAAATAAAAAAATAACAAAAAAAGTTTTCATATTTATTTATATATAAAAAAACCGAATGAAAGCTCGACTTTTAGATTTCATTTTTGTTTGGTTTTGTTTTTAGCTTTTGATGATGCAATTTAAAGCTTATATACGTACATTACATATATACATGAAACTTGCCTGGTTGTTTAATAAAATTATAGATAATCCTAATGTTTGAGATGAGCTTTTAAAATGATTTATATTAGAAAGACGATTATATAAAATTTACAGTAATTGTAAATTTATAAGATGTAATGGGTGGTCCAACTTGCGTTTACAATTTCAACCACCGGAAAATTAATATTATGTTTGGCTCGGTATAAAGGGCACAAAGTTCAATTAGAGCAAAATCTGGTACAAAATTACCATTCGCAACATTTTGACTTCGTTGGGTTTATTTTGAGGTGAAAGACATTAAGGGCAAGTATTACGCTAAACATCCCGAGACTAATCAGGACTGCAAAGATCAAAACTTAAGGTAGGAGACAAAACAATCAATTTGAGTTAAAAGCTCAAAACTATAAACTATGTGTTATTCGACATTATATAACATACATGCCAGCTAGTACAAGAACAAAAAGTCGAGTGACATAAACATCAGCACCTGTAATCATTATAACATGATATTTAATTAAAACTAATTAACATTTTGAACAATTTATGTCATGTAGTAGAGCATAATAAATATGTCCCATAGCTACTAAATTGACTCCTAACGCATCACAAACCAACTCGAGTACCATGTGGTGTACAGCAATGGATTACATATAAGAATTACTCGTACAATAATCATAATTCTATAAAATCATCGAGTTATGTATTGTTATGTACATGCATAATGTTGTTATCAGTATCCTACCTACCTGTGTACATAAAATATATTTTCAGGAAAAATAGTTTTGCATCGTAAATAGTAAAAACTATAGTACAGGTTGTTATCGTTCTTATCAAGTACAATAATATAAATGATTCTTCTCTCTATGCACAATACAACAAGATCTGTCCTAGGTATAAGAAAGACATTTATAACTCATTAGAAAAACAAATTTTCACCTGTCTGTTGTCATTATATCTCTTGTGTATGCGATGATGATGCAAATTCTCCGAAAATACATAACAAAAAGGAAAATTTTATTATCTGTACAACACTCCTGAGGTGCCAACCTACCTTGTTGTTGTCTATCTTCTGTTGGGTGTCTATTTGTATATGTGTTTGTGTGTGATGATGTTTTTGGAAAATTTTATTCTATTTTATGTGTGTTATGATGTCATTATAATTTAATTTATGTGATTTTTCTCCCTTTTTCATTCAAATGTTTTTTTTCTCGTATTGTATTTTCGGGGTGAGTGGGGTGGGTGGGGTAGTTTACTAATAAATATACAGTTTAGTGTGAAAAATTTATCGAAATTCTATGATCAGATCAGAAATTATTTAAAAGAATTTGAAATGTCATATAAAAGCTCTAATTTTTTACTTTGTTATGGCTAGAGCTTTTAAACTTTTAAGAGCTTTCGAATGCAATTATTACGTCTTAATCTAGGAAATAAATTACATTAAGTTTAAAGCAAAAGTTTCAAATTTTCTAAAAAGCTTTATATTTTATTATTTCAATTTCGTCAGAAAAAACAAAGAGAAAAGACAAAAGCTCTCAGATTATGACCTTGAAGTTTACTCGAATATCAAGAGTTTGTAGTCTTTATACTATCAGCTAAGAAATAAAAGCTCTTCCAATTGTATCGCAGTTTGAAACGTTATACTTTACCACCGAAGAAAATGACGAGACACGGCTTTAGGTCCAATTTGCATATACCATCTTTACATTGTTCTGTTCCATGACAACCTGTACTGATATGGAAGATGGGTCAACAGAAGAGTTCTACACTCCAATCGATATTTCTAATCGAAAAACGAATCGATCCCAGCATTTTAAGGCCAAATGCCATTTAGAAGAAGTTAGGCTAAATGCAGGCGGTAATAACTACTCGTTTTGATGGTTTCCTTGGGTCATCCTTGTGCGATGCTAAACTTATTAATTAGAAGTTTAATGTTATGGAAACCGATCAAACTGATTTTCAAATCATTCGCTGAGGGTAGATAACCCAATCAATGTGGAATTTGATGCAGAATAGATCAACTGAAACTCTTTTTTATTTGCCAATGTTATGCTTTGTTCCACAATTAAGACATCTACCTATGGACATCATTAAATTTCTTTCATTGAAGAGAAATTAAGAAAGGCGAAGTGGGAAATTTTATATCACACCAAAATGGGTTTAATACATTCATGTACTACTATCTGCGTCCAATGACTAGCATCTGGCTCTTTTCAAAAGTTGAGAAAGGAAAATCCGTGACTGATGAAAAATACTTCTAACCAACTCATTCGCAGTTTAAACGTTCTAGATCATTAATATTCCTTATCCTTAATATTACCGATCGTATAAAATGTTTTCACTTATTTCTACCTAATTGACTTATTCATTAAGTTTTTAAACGTGAGTCGATCTAAAATAGATTAAAGCCTCTATCAATCATGATATAATAAAGATCTGATGTAATATGATGACATGATTTGCCATAATATGACATGATATGACATGATATGACCTGATATGATGTGATATGCTGTGATATGACATGGTATGCCATAATATGACATGAAATGATATGGTATGACTTGACATGACATGATATGATATAATATAACATGATATGACATAATAGGAAATAATATAACATGATATGACATGATATTGCATGATATGCCATGATATGACATGATATAACATGATATGCCATGATATGATATGATATAACATGATATGTCATGATATGACATGATATAACATGATATGCCATGATATGACAAGATATAATATGAAATGACATGATATGCCATTTAATGACATGTTATGATATGATATACAATGATATGAAAGAATATGAATATCAATGATAAATGATATGGTGCGTTGGAATGATATGCGATTGTATAAAATGATATGAAATGATATGCAATGATATGGAATCATACAAAATGATATGAAATGATATAAAATGTTATGGAATGATATTAAGTGATATGAAATGTTTTAAAATGATATAAAAAGATTATAAACTGATATGCAATAAAGGAAAATGTACAATGCAACCATCAAGGTGATCCTAGATGGGTTACCATAATCCTGGAATATGTATAAAATAGTACTTACCAAAAGGATATCTGAAAACTTATGATATTTTATAATTATGCGGGTCCAGTAATCTGGAAAGTCACCATCCACCCACCCACATACACACAAATAATCTTGATGAATAAAAATAATACAGACCTGAGCCTAGTATAGTTTGCCCCAGCACATGCCAGCTGTTACGCTTCCTCTGTGGGTCATCTCACCTCACGCTGCACTGACAGAATTATCATCTATTCCCAAATCTATAATGATCCAGCAAGAGGCACCTCCTGAAATACTTTTGATCACCCGACAGCGAATTCTGAAACTTCAAAAAGCATGAAATGCATATCTCATGCCCTCCTGTATAAACATTTCATACACAATACATAATAGATTATCATTGAATATATGTAAAAAAAAATGTCTAATTTCTAAACATAAATTAGATTTTTTTAGAAAGAATTTTTATGTTCAATGTAAGAATTTATCAGAGACATGTTTATAAGAAGAAAAATCCATTCTCTCCTCCAGTAATTCAAAGATTATTTATTATATGCTTACATGTAAATAAAGATGTATAAATGTGCATAGCATTACATAATAAATAGTTTATCGTATTGCAAGAAACATAACAATACACAACAACAACAATATTCTAGATAATTGAAAAATTCTTATGTATTTGAATAAATGGGATGCTGACAATGGAATATAATTTTTGAATACGAATTTTTATCTGATTAGAACCTCAAACATACTATATAAGTGTATTGTGTTACCTTTATAACACCTGATGTGTAAAAAGCACAATCCTATACACGATATAGGACCGACCATCTCAACATGTGAAACCTTTCCGTATCCATATCAACGTACACTCCCGAGCAACTAAATCGACTCAAACATACATTGTCTAGAATACAACCTATTCCATGAACCATGAATCTTCACCTATAAAGTCTGTGTAGATTACTATCTGATCCAAGATAATGTTCTCGATATAATGTCCATTGTTCAGACTAGAATGTTTCACCAAAACAGCACTGTCAAAAATTGTTCTCTTGGACGCCTATAAGCTCTGGCTCTCCTTCCACCATACAGACATATTCACTTGTCAATGTATATAACAAACTCCAATGTTTGATGCTAAAATTCATGTATTCGTGAGCTCTTCGCAACAATTCGAATCGCTCATTGCAGTGGTGTGGTGTAGAGTTGGCTTTCTTCAAATATGAAATGACTAACAGTTACATCTCCAACCTACCTTAGTTCGTGCTGCACATCGACGCCACGGATATATGTTTTCCACCGCCTGGTATCGGTTCCCTGAAACCTGCTGCATACCTTTTAGGCGACAGATAATCTCACCTTTAGCTGACAAGTGACTACTCGTTGATTGCATCGTTAACGAATGAAACTGTTAGATACCTCATAAGGTCAACGTCTGATAAGTGACTGATGGCAAATATCGATCAAGATAGCTTTATATAGGAGATTGCAGCCCGCCGATCGTTTTCACCGAAACGTCACATTTTGCAACGATTGCTTTGATTTGAAGCAGAGCTTCGAGTCGATTTACTTGCTCGTAAGTGTAGCTACACAATAATCATAAAAATTTATTTTTCAAACTTTATTCGATATAGTTTTTTTCTTAACTTGCCATAAAAATATTTTTTAAACTTTTTATTGATGATTTTATTTCACGTATGTGTAGCTACGGAGTTCGAATATGGGATTCAGATCACGTAGAATATAATCCAAAAAAACATATGGTTTTGTTATTATAGATTGTTTTTATTACTATAAAGTAGCTTCCAAAATGTCGATATAATACGTAAACCATTTCAGATAATTGAATTTAAAAGCTGTTTGACTAAATTAAAACATAATTTTTGGTGATAGGTTGTTGGCGTGTCTTACATAGTATGAAAAGCACTTTTTCGGAGTAACACATATAAGTTGTGTACATATAAGGTGACCCAGGTAACTTTGGCAATTTAAAATGGCTCTTAATTCTACGATGAAGATAGCCGGTCAATTTTTCCGTTTGTATAGGATCCTATCTCATAAAAGTCAGTATGTGACTGAGAAATATCGTGTGTCTTCACCCCTTGAATTTTGGGTATATAACCTCGTTTATCATGAACACGGTTAGAGTAATAAATTCGCCGGTCCAAAATCCACACGAAACAGTCACTTGTTGTGTGCCCCGCTTTCTCCATAGTTATGTGTGGATTTTCTAAGCTCAGTGTTGAGCTGAGATATATCTCGCCAATTTTCATAGAATTCATTTGATGTTATTTTTTTGTCTACTTGTACTTGCCTTGTTGTGGTTTCCGTTAGAGTTCTGATCTTCCAGTTCCCAATTCATATCCGTGTACGATAGCGTTCGTTTACAGAAACGAACACATCAGTGTTCGTTTCGGTAATCGGTGTGGTCTCGTATTAATGATTAATTGGTCTATTGAATCTTAGCCCACATAAAGGCGGCTGCCGGGTAGGCCATACTGATATATCGGGTGGGCAAAATTCGTTCCATTCAATTATTAACCTGTTTTCTACTATGTATGATGTTCCCAAGCGGTCACCGAAATTTATACTTAAAACGTGTCTGATCCAAAGTTCCATTCTTGAGCACGATGGCGAATTACTGACACGTTCTGAACTCACTGCACAAACTGCCTAGATGGACCACCCATTACTACTAGATAAGTCTTCCACTTTGACTGCTATAGAATTATTTATTGTTTGCATTAGTCACAAAGTGACTGCCATATTGCGTATTATGTCGAATACCCGTGTTAAGTTCACTTAGAGAGGAGGTATAGTGGAGTGTATTCCATTCTAAACTATACATAGTGTACAGTACAGTTTATTGTGCTGTGGTGATACGGGTGGATCTTTAACCCGATCTGAAACCAGCATTTTGGAGTGCAGAATTCATGAGGCAACCCATCTTGCACGTCCGTACTATAGACTAGCATGGAGCTATGCAACGTGCAGAGGGTTCTAAGTAAATCTTTCGCGACTAACACCGTTCCATTCCAGAATATTGCTGGCCTTTTGACTTTCCTCTTTTCTTGTGAATTCTATTCCTATTCTATGCTATTCGGGGTCTTTTTCAGTGCGAGTAACCGCACTCTTTTTTGTGTTTCCATCTTCTGAGTTTTTTCCATGTTGAACATTCATACATGAATGTTCTAAGGGAACCGGGAAACAGTAGGGAGATCCTTGAGCTCCAAGATGGATTGTAAAGATAAAAACAGACAGAATAATATCTGAACTATTTTGAAGCATCCAGATATCATCGGTTCAACTGTATTGTGCACACAATGTAAAACTTAACACCGATAAATAAATAAATTAATTAACGGCCAAACCAACCCTATGACCATTAAATAAAATATTAATTCTCCCACAACATTGTCTTATTTAATAATATTGAATAAGATTTAGTTTTGTTTTGTTTCTTAATCTTAAACAAATTTTAACCTTAAAAAACAAAAACAAAAAATTTAAATATTAAATAGAATCAAGATTAAGGAAACAACAAAAAAAATCTTAAATATACAACTTGAAAAGCTCTTTACACTTCCCTTCGTCTTATTTGCAAAAAAATAAAGAATTTGCATAATAATTTATATCATAAATTGTTTTATGTTTTTAAAATAAAATATGAAAATTTAATTTTAACAAATTTGTTCGCGACTTTCTTATTTTTTTGTTCATCTTATATACGATTTAAATAATATTATGTTTTTTTTTTGTTCGTCTTAAGACAATAAAATATAATTTAAATTATTATTATAAGATGGTACAGAATAAGTTCAAGACATTGAAGAAATATGACGCCTGGTTGTTAAATAAATTTTTTTGTTTCAATGTGGGATAACGAAGTCAGGGATATTAAAAAATGATTTTCCATTTCTGCAGAGCCGCCCCCTCTCAAAATTACATTTATTTTTAACTCTTACCGATACTTCAAAAGTTTGTAACTAAATTGAAAGTTACACACATTTTTAAGTTCTAACAAGCTTTTACGGAATTAGATTTACCGCTATGGAGGGCTATTGGTTTTTAGCCCTTCTCATGTTTTTCCAACTATTTTCGCTTCGGCTAGTGTCGTCCTCTTCAAGGATATTGGTGAGCCACGAATTTCCTCTTTCTTTGTGGATTCCATTCCAATGATATTCGTGTTAGTCATTCCGAGCCAGTCCGATTAACCTATCCATTAACACTTGATGCATTCCAAGACTTGTAAGGAGTTGATGTCTTATTCCGTACCACCGTATTGACGTATTATTGATGGCAAAAATGTTAAACATCAGCCCTAATCGATACTCCAAAGAATTATTTGGAAGTTCCGAAAGCTTTTTTAGAACGACAGAATCATCTTACTCTAAAGCTTTATAGCCCTTCCAATATTTTATCTAGTTCTCTCGCTTTGGCTAACACCGTTCTTTTCCAGAACTTTGTTGGTCTTCCGACTTTCCTCTTTCCTTGTGGATTTCATTTCAATGATATTTTTTATCTCATTTATCTCATTTAAATTTTAAGACCAACTTCTTAATGCTATAAAAAAAACTACTGAATATTTTCTCAAATTTCTTTTTTTTTATTTATAAGTACAATCCTTCCGGTTAATAATGGAAAATAATTTCATTCAAATGGCTGCCTCGGCTGGCCATGCAGTAGCCTACACGATCGGTCCAATTTTTAAGCACCTTATAGATTGTGTGCAGCTGTATTTCACCAATGGCTTCACGAATATTGTCCTTTAAAGCGCCAATTGTCTTTGGCTTGTCGGCGTAACACTTATCTTTGAGGGCACCCCACAAATAATAGTCCAACGGTGTCAAATCGCAGCTCCGAGGTGGCCAAACGACATCAGCTCTGCTGCTGATAATGCGATCTTCAAAAACAGGGCGCAAAACATCGAGTGTAGCTTCAGCTGTGTGGCACGTAGCGTCGTCTTGTTGAAACCAAATGTTGCCAATATCCTCCTCTTCAATTTTTGTGAACAAAAATTCGTTCAACATGGCCCGATAATGATCGCCATTGACGGTAACGGCCACTCCTTGCTCATGTTCGAATAAAAATGGCCCAATTATGCCTCTGGACCAAAATCCACACCAACCAGAGACTCGTTTTGGGTGTACCGGCTTTTCAATGTATGCGTGCGGGTTTTCCATGCCCCAAATGCGACAATTTTGCTTGTTTACATACCCGCCAAGATCAAAATGAGCTTCATCCGAAAAGATGATTTTTTTGGCAAAATCGGCATCTTCTGTAAGTCGATCGAACTCAGCGAAACAAAAACGCATTGGATGGTCAGTTGGCCTCAACTCCTGAACCAATTGGACTTTGTATGGCGTCATTCCAAGGTCTTTATGCAAAATTCGTCTCAATGATGTCTCCGAAATGATCTATTGTTGAGAACGACGGTGAATTGATGTTGATGGCGCATCACGCATACTTTCTGCCACAGTATCAATATTCTCGGGTGTACGCACTGTTTTTGACTTTTCACGCTTTGGTTTATCGATGAGGATGCCAGTTTCTTTCACTTTTTTCACAAGATAACGAACATACGGAGCTGACGGTGCTTCTCTTCTTCCAAAATCCGTACGCAATTTTCGCACACATTCTGCAACATTACCATGATTTTCAAAGTAATGTCGCAATATTTCCTAGCGTTGTTCAAGCGTATACACAACCATATTCGTTCAGCGGAAGGATAAAACTAATTATCTGTCAAATCAGACATGAGCTAAGTGTTACCATTCACGAAATAAGGACTAGTTGAAAAAAAACTTTAGATGGCGGACCCTTTATTTGGGGATGTGGTGTCGAATAGTACCGTGAATAATATACACCCTTGAGTTACTCCTCGCGGAATAATATTTTACTTTGTTTCCCATTATATTGAACTTTGGTCCCGATAAATCTCCTAGAATAGTTGAATGAGTTTTTTTCAGTATGTCCATTTTGGAATATGCCTTCCAAATTGAATTGTGACTGATTGAGCCGAAAAGCACGTTCGAAGTCTAAGAATTACACTACCCCTTGAGATATTACCATTTGCGATGGGGCTCAAGGACTAACATCGCTAAAGCATACGTCATGTTATAGTGCTTTTGAGAAATGAACAGTTCATGTGTTCTCTCAGTTATTATTATAACGATTGATTCCAGTTGTGTAGACAAAGAGATAAGTGATTTGTTTCCTTAACATAGCATAACTATAAATGCGAATGGTTGCGATTAGTTGAGCAATCTTATCATTCCTTGCACAGTGCCAGTTGAAGAAGGCCAGTAGAGGGAAAATGCTATCTCATTGAAACTTTTCATTTTCTTTCTTTACAAAAGTAAATTAGTTATTCAACTTAGCTTTAATCTCGTATCAGTTACACCAGAACCAAAACTATTCAGCATTGCATGCAGCCTTCATGTGTAATAATACGATATAACAAAAAGCTCCTTGTTGCAAAGCTTATCGACGACAAATGATATGATTCAAATAAATTCCCCGTGTGAGGTTTGAGTAAACCAGTAACCAAAAGCTCATTTATAAAACTGATTACACTACTAATATACACTTTTCCATCCACCACATAATAATATTATCAAAACATGGAAGCAATCTCTTGTTATAATATGCAAATAATGTCATACACGAAACCATTTATTAATTGAAAAGAAAAACTGTAAGATAATTTATAGCTAGTTGTGGATATATTGTTTTAAATCATTGAATTAAATATGCATGCAGAGAATAAATATATTCTGGGTACACGAGTACATCCAACCGAAGTCAAATGATGTAAGACATTGTTGATATATAAATTATGTAATCATAAACAAAACCAATTATTTATAAAACAATAACAAGATATAGATAAACAACATGGTGAAAAGTTGTTATATACTCGAAGTGTAACAGAGTATGTGTGAGTCTGTGTGGTGAAAATTATAAATTTCCTTCAACAAGAAGTAAATTTGTTGGAAAATCCTTTTTAATGTGCTTTTGTTGCTGGTATTATGTATTCACGTTACACTATAAAACCGATAAAAATATTGTTATACCGCAGATTCCGATATATGTATACATAAACAGAAGAGAAGAGGTTATATATTCTCACATGTAATTTAAAAGATATTAAATCGTTACAAGTTTGTGGTTATTCTCTTCACTCTTTCGCAATATATGGATGTACTCTCACCGTTGTACAGAGATTTCATCTACCTTATATGTATGAATACAAATGAAAGCTAAATAACAAAAAGTTTCACTTGCAAGTAAATTATTAGAAAAAAGATTTATACTGTGATGAAACGACACGTATACTTGAAAGCTTTTGGCTATAAGAGTAAAAAAGCTTGAAAAATATCATTGTAACGGATATAAAAACTAAAAATTGGAATTTTACTTGGTATATTTATCAAAAGCTTTCGGAGAGCTTTCCATAAAAATTAATATTTTGCCGAATATCCTCCAAAAGTATATACTCAGTTGATTGAGCGATAAAAGAGACAATTTACAATACACTCAAAATTTCGCAAAAGCTCATCACTTCCCATACATTTATTAAAAGCTTTCAGGTAGCTTTACTAAATTAAGTGTCACAAAAGATACTATTTACCATATCTTTTGCAAAAAGTCATCACTTCCCATAGTTTTACTTGATAAATTTATCAAAAACTTTTCATAAAAATTGTAATATTTTGATAAATCTCATCCAAAAGGAAATTTACTGACTCAGTGTGAGACAATTTGCAGTGTCTTCAACATTTTCAAAAGTTCATCACTTCTTATAGTTTTACTTGATAAATTTTCAAAAGCTTTTGTGAAGCTTTATTAGATTAAGCGTATAAAAGAGAAAATATCTTCAAAAAAAATTAAAGCTCATCACTTCGCATTGTTTTACTTGTTTGACACTCAACCCAATTCGAATATAATTTTAGATGGTATTTGGTAAAATATTAAAAGTTGAATTATAAGCTTCCGAAATCTTTGGATAAATTTATCCAAAGGTTTCGAAAACATTTCATTCAACTTCTAATATTTTACCAAATACCATCTAAAATTATATTCGAATTGGGTTGAGTGTCATAAAAGAGATGATTTACAATGTCTTTAAAATTTTGCATAAGCTCAACACTATCAATAGGTTACGATAGAAAACAATACTTCAAGATTATGCAAATTTTGCATAGACTTTCATAATCAACAAAGTTTGATACCAAAATATTCGACTGTGTACTTTTATTGGTATTTTCTTTTGCAAACTTTCAAAAACAATTCCTAAAGCTACAATTCAGTGACGTGGTTAAAAAAACATTCAATATTGGCAAACAAAGTTTATATCAGAGCCCATAGCTATACTCAAACTCGGTTACTTCCAACAATATAAAGGCATAATGTTGGCTTGTGTTGTTCACACATATTGTCGTTAAAACAAAGATGCTAGTGTTAAAAGAGTTAAACAGTTCTCCACATTACAAAAATATCAAGATTTCAGGTTATGGCGTACTTAGTGAAAACAAAGTTTTTGATTAAAAGCCCGACAAATCTCTAATAATAAAAACCAAGCTTTTGCTTTAACTAAGTATAAAAAATCTCAATTGCTCAAAAGCTCAAGAAAAAGTTGCGAAACTTATAAAAACTTGCTCAAACTTTGAACTATTTGATGGTCTAAACTTTTAGCTAGACATTGACAACAACCTTAAAATTTGTAACATTTATATTAATTGATTGTTGAAAATTAAAACAAGTTACAGCTCTTAAAAAGCTTGGCTAAAGTTATGGTCAAAAGCTCTACAAAAGCTCAGTCCTTATTATTTAATTATATAATAAACTTTAAGATAAGGGAACTGTAGATTTATACAGAAAATATGTATACTATCAGGAAAAGTAGAGAGAAAGAGCTTTTTTTTGCAAGAGCTTTTCAAATAATCTTTTTATGATCACTTGATGATGAACCACACACCCTTAGTCAATTGACTTCCCTTATATGAAAATTCGTCTATATTCCATCGAATATTACATTCTCATCAACGCAATCGAGATTATATGGAGTTTATTATAATAAATATAACAAAAGCTTTCGAGCTGTAAATAGAAAAATTTCCGATAACTTAATTCAATGTATTATTAAAAGCTTTCAGTTTTGACCTGTCGCTCTGTAAACGAATACATGATGACGTCAACATACCATCCAAACTCATATAAATATAATTCCATTTATTTATCTTTCAACCAGCACAAAAAGCACATTAAAAAGTCAAAACAAATATCTAAATAAAATTATTAATCTCTTTAAATAAAAAAAAGCTCTACATACTCAATTGAATTAATGGCTTTTTGGTTATTTTTTTATAAATAGAAGAGCAGCAAAAACAAACATATAGAAACTATACCAAAAAGCTTATTTTTTGTGTGTTGTTAAGTTTGTGTACTCTACTAATATATGGAAAACTACTAAAATTTGCTTACATGCTGGTTTGTTTGTTTGTTTGCTCGTTTGTCAACAATTGATATTCAATCCTATTTCTGGTAACTTTAATAGTAGTTTTGTATATAGTATACATATATGGATAACCCATTCACCAATCCTATATAAATATTGAAATTCGAAAATCAGCAAATTTTAGTTTTTTTCAGTATCGAAACCATATACACACAGAAAGTTGTGCTTTTATGTTACGGTGATGATTAAAAATCAATCAATGCGGCTATCTGTAACCATAATATAACCAAACGTATAGTTTGAGCAGTATATATAGTAATTGGGAAGACAATCACACCCCTAACCAAAACGGATGCGTAGTGTAAGGAAATCCTGATGGGATGTGTCATCGAAACAGTCTATTTATTACCGATTAAGTACTGAACAGTAGAACGAGAAGTGTTCAGTGGTGATGCTCTTGATAATAATCCTAAACATTAGGAGTTAGCAATGAAGTTGATGTGAAAATTGTCGCAGGCCTTCTAACAACTGGTTGTTATCTGAACTCAATCATGTCATCACATTAAATGCATTTAGGACTACTTGTAATACTTTTACCAGAGGCAGAGTAGATTTTATTCCTTAGATAGCAGAAAATCTTGATTATAATGACCCAAAAGCGTTAGTCTATAATCAAATTTCCTCGTTCATCAATAAATATTGAACTTTTTCCGCCTCAGGTAAAGGCTTTTGCAATTGTACTTTTACTTAATCAAAATCTGGTTGTGCCAGCTACATTTCTACATAAAGGCAGCTGCCTATATGTATATATTATATACACTCCTTTCTGTAAGACATAATATAGCAAGTTAACGTTATCCTTGATGAGTGAAATTGAGTCCAGGTATGACATGCAATATCGAATGAAGATACTCCAATATGGTTCAACGAGTTCTAAAGTGCAATTATTTCAGGTCAGTATACGAAGACGAACCTTTGGAAACTGTTCACATTAAGTTTATATCCATAATTCCGCCGAAAGAAATATTGTTCGAATCCGCCATTGGAGCATAATATATTGCTTACCATGCTAGCTGAAATCTGCTTACCAATAATATCAGATGGAACACAATGCTTATGTGTAAACAGGTTGATTTTTGTCCTTTTAGTTTCCAGTGGCGACTAACTGGACCCCTAACCGTACGTCATAGATATTTCTGGCAAATGATTAAGATACGACGTTAAAATTGAACTAGAACATACTTAAAAGTCATTTGCAGATAGGGTCTTAATATGACGTAACCTCACTACTTACTGCCAAATCGAGGACGTACGGCTATAGGTCTGCATAGCTCTATACCAGCCTATTACAGTACTGACATGAAAGAGTTATAAATGTGTTCACCTTCGAAACCGATACCTGCAGCTCCAACTGCCGTAGCTTTAAAAACACTGCGCTAGTTGGTAATCGGTGAGTAATTCCAAAATCCAACTAGACGTCAAAGATCCTGGAAGAGATATTAATAATGTAAACTTACAAGAGTGGATTCTGATCAACTTTGTATCTACCTTTGGTTCTAGAGCTGCTGAAGTTTGGCAGCGCTGCATCTCGTCAGTACTCAGTAGTCAATTTAGTGAGAGTTCTGTATAAAATATTCTGTGTAGGCACAATGCTATATCAATGTTCAGTGAGTACTCTGACTCGGTCATGTTCTTCGTGTTGATCTAGAAACGATCGTCGTCAATTGATTTATGGCGTAGAGACCACAGTTTATACATGAGTATCTTGTCAGTTTCTTAACCAGTAATAAAACGATAATATATCCAATCAATAATACCCGTTGAATCGAGCTTTCAATGAGCATTCAACTAATTTTACGATGCATCATGATTTATTCAACACATATATGAGCCAACATATCCTCCGTATCAATAAAAGCACACCAAAAAGGGTTTAATACCCATCCAAATGTGTATCTATGTATATAGATGAAGAGAGCTTTTTTATTGTTATCTAATTGAAATAATTTCATTTAAATTCCAGACAATGATTCACAAATTTTTTATTTATACAAACATAATAAAACATTTTATTATTATAAATAAAAATAAAATTGGGAAAAAAGGGAAAAACCATTTAACTTTTCTTTCGATTTTGTTGTTACAACAACACATACTCGTATGTGAATGAATAACATACACTCGAGTCTAATACACACACACATAAAAGCACACGATAAAATTGAAAAGTGAAAATCTTAAAATAAAATTGGATTTTGTTGTGTTTTCGTGTTTTGTTTGGAAAATGAAAATTGATTTTTCCGATATGCAAACGTAATTGAAACGGGGTGTGTGTATGTATGTGTGTGTATTTGGACTCGAACAGTTCGTTTCAGGTACATAACAATGCATATTTTTTTTATAATTAGACTAAATGGTTAGATTGAGCTCTAAAGCTGCTTGAAATATTTGGACAAGGTTTCATTAGGTAGTCCTTAATCATGATGGTTTCGGGCCATGTGGATACTAATCGAGGAATCACTGACAAACTCAATGGCAGTTTGGGTGTTTTCTTGTTACCAACATCCATCACGTCTTGGGGTAGACAACCCAAAACTGACAAACAACACCGGGTTCGAATCCCGATAGGGACAGTAAAATAATTTTTACCATCTGATTACGATCGATGGTGTGAATTAATACATATATAACCCCCTGTTGAAGTGCAGAATTCATGGGCCAACCCATCTCATGTTACATGTCAGTACTATAGGTGTACGTCCTTGATTTGGCTATATAATAGCAGAACGTAACTACTGTAGTAAAGTAGGACGTCTGTAAGCGAACCGCGAAAGAGTTGGGAATGCCTTGAGTCCCAAAACAGATTGCAAAGATAAAGACAGACTGACAGACAGATTCAATTAATATCAGTGCTTCATTGCCAATTATCACTGAATTCTGAATCTTCATATTGATTCTAAATATTGAGGTATTTGTTGTGGAACACACGTTCTGTTGATCTATATCGTCTCAACACTCTGACTTCATCGGTTTCAATCACAAACCAGCTCTTCATTTTGTTGTAAATAACCAAAATCATTGGGTACGCCGTTGAAACTTCGTAGTCGACAGCAACCTTTTCGACCTTCCAAAAGCGGCTCTTCCTTAAAAGATCGTTGAACCATTCACCACATAATAGGCATGATATCAGTAATTTACATTGGTTTGGGCCAATCTTTTATATTCATCTTTGGCGACTTTCCGTTCGACCTCTTCGGGTTGGAAAACACCTGTTCTTTCTAGCTTCCACCATTTTCCTTTTGTTGAATCCAACCCAAGACCTAACGTCCTCGCTCCTGCTGGTGAACACTTCCACCTTTCTGTGCTAATTGTGACTTAGTAAATTTCTTTCGACCTTTCCGATATGATCTACTTCACTACCAGTTATTTGTTAATAGTGTTATCTGTCTTCAGTTGTGCACTACTTATTATCCGTCGTGGTTCACTCGGGTTTTCTTTGTGATCGGTTTACTATTTCGTTGAAAATACTTCAGCCTCCTTTATCTCAAACATATTTTGGATGCCCATATTGCTAAGTGTTTCGCGAGTTCATCTTCCTGCTTTCCTTGAGAATACACACTACACCAAGTTCGCTTGTTGTACGATGTCGGCTTCTATTTCGCAATGGGGAGCTTACATGTGATTATTACCGTATCCTAGCTCCGTCAATGTTTGTAGCTCTACTCGGCCGTACTAAGTGTCTTCAAAATTTATTGATTATTTAAAGCTCGGTACGATGCAGTTCCATCGAATGTTGGTGATTTCAAAAAAGCTGTGGTTGGTAAAACAAAACCACCTGTTATTAACCATTCGATATAACCGGTGCACTCATTCATCTCTTTCATTGTCTTTGATTTGGTCGGTTCGCGTTGCCATTCCTATTGCTGTTTTTGTTCGATGGTTTCAACAAATCCTTGCTGATCCGTTATTAGTGGGGTTGGTATATTCGACATTCTCTCGATTGGCTTTGATTTTGCTCCAAACTCTGTTTTAACTGGACCCTCATGTAGTTCTTTCTTTATGTTCCGCATCAATTCCTCCTTATGGCTTCTTGTACCCACATTCCGCCGAATAGGTTCTTCTCTCAGCTGGGATTGACTATAAGCTCATTAACCAATTGTCAATAACCTCACTAATCTTCTTGTCGATTGGGTAGATCAGCTGACACAACACGACTCATTTGAGATGGAACAATTGAATCCTTCAACCAAATCATGATTTGCGCGTGTGGCAGATCTCTTTCTGAAGCACATACAACAGTGGGTTTCTACCTCGTAGAGAATTGTGGGTGATGTGCTCATTCAAGACACACACGCATTCAATTGATATAGATAAGATCAAATGAATCCTCAACACCAACACCAGCATTTATATACAAATTTAGTCATGTATGCTTTGGTGAGCGGTCTCTCTTTCTCTCTCGATGTGCTTTGTGTGTTGAAGCTTTAAGTATTTTCCGCAATAAATCAATTTCAATCGCCATACATAATTTATGATGATTCATGGATTTTCGTTTTTCCTTCATTTCTGTAAGGTACTCGTATACATAATACGAGTATGTGTGGTGTTGGCTAAAAGAAGGATACACGTAAATTTTTTTTTTTGTATATTTTTGGTTTAATATATGAATCTAATCCGAAAAAATAACACGACGACGATGTGTACAAAAAAAAGCACAAAATATTGTTTATTTGCACAAAAAGCTATAGGTGACACCTTTCAAAATGATTTCTTTGCTTAACCTTATATTTATATGTGGAGGTGATATATGGCAACGGGGGGCAATATTTACCCTCCCTATACATATCGACCAAATATATGTTTATACTTACTATGAGAGGCGACATCATTAACATTTTTATGCTATATCAGGTAAGTGAGTATCGTATATATAAAGCAGAGCTTTCATTGGAAGGGACATGTATACGATATTTAAGATTATGGACATGATTTAGTGTGACCGATTTTCCCATTTTCAAGTTGAAGGGGAATGAATAAATTATTGTTTTGGCTCCAAGAAGTGTGTGCACAATACTTTTTGTCGTATACGATAACCTGTGTCTCCACTGTTGTGGTTGGAAGGTCTAAATCAATTTGTATTGGGTTCCAGAGTTAGACCAAAGCATAGACGATGGCTGAACTGACACCAAAAACTTACTTCCCTATTACCCTTATGAGAACCAGTTTGAGCTTCTAATGAAGTTTCGTACCTTACAGTTATCGAAATCAGAGAGGCAGCCCCTTAAGAATTTACCCAAATATTCATGTTTTTTGTGTGCCAAAGCCGGGTATGAACATATAGGATGGACTACCGTCTCTTCCCCCTCCTCGTCCATACAGCTTAGTCGTTAGCTTCTAAACCTAACCTACTCGCATGTTCTCAAGGCAGTGTCATGTGTGTATCCTCATGATCGTTTTAGTTAACGTCTTTGTAAGGAGATCAGTATCTTTGAGCGTTTCAAGTCTAGCTTTGGCCAGACTTGCCTTGCTAGACTATATGAGAGTTTGTTCGTTCACCTTTCAACCACTGAGGCTACTGTCTCTTTTCTAAGCACAGTCTCGAGTGCTTTAATGGTTCTCCCCAACTTTGCCCTTTCCGGTAGCAGTTGGAGAGTTGTACCATGCCTCGCTATATTCGTCCGCCCAACAGTTTCCCATGACGTCCGAGTGGCCGGGGACCCAGACTATCTGAATGTTGAAATGCTCACTTATTTCATC
The DNA here is from genome assembly GCA_963932295.1 of Tipula lateralis. Lineage (NCBI taxonomy): Eukaryota > Metazoa > Arthropoda > Insecta > Diptera > Tipulidae > Tipula > Tipula lateralis. The sequence continues at coordinate 181,820,031 of OZ010738.1, read as the reverse complement.
CAGAGACAAGTGGCAACCCAATGCCACTCTAGACGTCAGAAAAAAACAGAATCCAGCGACTTGATTGCCACCTGATTGTCCACATAGATTACGATATCAGTCAAGGATAGATCAGTCAAGGATACCACATTATGTCTCAACCAATTCAGGACCTCCTCAATCGCTATCACCTCTTCTGATACACGCTGCAGTGACCAGGCGGACGAACTGATATATCTACTTCCAATTTATAACAGAAGACTCCAGCTCCTACTTTACCGTGTAGCTTGGAACCATCCGTAAAGGACTTCAATGCTTCCGTTTCCGCAACCGCCCCGCTCCTCCAAGATTCCCTTGAGAGGCAGGAAGTTCGGTATCTTTTCTCGAAGCACAAAGTCGGTGTAACGTAGTCTAGATTCGCCAGTTCCTTCCTTAGCGATCTAATTACTGTCGAGTGTCCTGTCAGAAGGCATTTTCACTGAGATATGGCTGATAGTCGGGTGGCCGTAATTGCCGCCATCTGCTTAGCATAAATATCGACGAGAAAAAGATGAAACATAACCTTCAAAGCACATTTTGGTTTTGTCGACCGTTCTTTGCACCTTCTCGATCCTCTTTTTGTAAGTTATACTTTATCAAAAACTGGCCACACCTCGTTCACTCCATACATACAGGTCTTAGTACAGAAGTGCCAGTGTACCAGCTCCAGTGGCGTTTCTGCACGCGTACATATAACTATATTAGCCTTGTTTACTCTTTCTGTCCAAGCTTACTGTCCAAGATTACGCCTAGAAATCTTGCCTTGTCAGTAAAAGCTAGTTTCCTACCATTTAAGAGAAGTGGATCTACTACCGAGATTTTATATTTCCTTAAAATAGTACCAGTTCAGTTTTGGACGAGCTAATTACCAGTCCACATCTGATGGCTCACGTCATAATGATAAGAAGAGCATTTTGGATTACCTCCTTGACCGTGCCTAAATATTTACCAGAGACAGCTATCGCTATACGTCGTCTGCATAAGCAATCACTCCGAACCCCTCTCTCTCCGCAGCTCCCACCAGAATTCTCTTCGTCTTTACATTATTAAAGGCGCCCTCAATATCAAGGAACGCGTATATGGTGTTAGATTCAGATCAATACGACTTCTAGTTTGAATTCTAGTATTTCGATCTCAGCGATAAGATGATTGGCCGATGTGACAACCGAAGATAATCTATATGCCAATATCGTTAATACATGGCATATCAATGTCAAACTTGGACCAAGAGCTACGGTTTGTGGATTACATTGAATTCCTACCTTTTAAACCATTTCTGCTGATTTTCCTGTAATTGAACATCCACCTCCTAGTCCGTTTTTAATGCTACTAATTTCACTGTCACGTGTAATGTACCGGCTGATTGCGATTTTCCACCCAACTAAAAATCAATAACATAGGCTGTTACAACAGTGTGAAGTTGGTTAAATACCGACCCCGTACATAAAGATACCCTAAACTTTGCTTTTGTAATGAAAAGGCATAAACACATATATTCACACCTCCAGCCAGAATTGTGATGCCGATTTTGGTCGACCTCAAATGATTTCGGACAAAATCTCGCCTGAGTGAGGTATTTCGAACCTATATCCTCTACGTAAGAACTCGTGTATCTATATACACAAGACCACAAAGGCAGAGACGATAGCTAAATTGCCATCAAGATTAAAATTTGAGGTTTTTTAAGGAATCAATGTCAAACTTGGACCAAGAGCTACGGTTTGTGGATTGCGTTGAATTCCTTCCTTTTGAACCATTTCTAGCGATTTTCTGTTTTTTGAATATCCACTTTCCCGGCGATTTTTGATGCTACCAGTTGTGTTGTCACGTGTAATGGTCCAGCCGGTTTGTTGACCATTATACATACGATTCAATGTTATTGTTCAGCAAACCAGAATGATGGCAATTTCCCAGCCAAATGCAAAGAAGCCTACGTTTGTTTGGTTGCTACAGCAACCGTGAAGTTGATAAGACTTCGAATACCGACCACGTACATAAAGTTGCGGTGAACTTTGTTTTTATAATTTAACGACATTAACACATACTTTGGGCCCTGTGAGTGAGGGCCATCCATGTTTTGTAAATATCTCAAACGAAATATGAGACCCATAGAATACCACCACAGTATCCAGAGCTTGTCGTAGGAGGCGACTAAATCTGGTTGGATCGCTGGGCTGACGACCCGCATAAATCAAACAAAAAATCGGATACGGCCAAAACAACAAAAAAAGGAGCCCCCGCTTAAGTACCCAGACACGAAATTAAGGATCGACACGTTCAGTCATTAAGAAAACCTGGCGTATTAGACGGCCATATCACATGTATGAAAGAGTATCGACTGGAACTCGTAGCTCTCCAAGAAACTCGATGGCCTAAAAGTGGAGACCATGTGTCTGAAGGCTATACATTGCTACACAGTGGAGATGACCTCGGAAATCTTGGGATTGAATTTCTCATTGGGCCACAGGTAAAAAAGGCTGTCTCGGTACTCCAAGCAGTCGATAATCGAATACTTGAGATTAGCCAACCTGTCAATTGTCTGTATTCATGCGCCCACTGATGTAAGCCAATCCCAGGATAAAGACTCATTTTACAATAGTTTGGATAATCTGATGGGTTCTATACCGGAGCACGATGTCAAACCCAATCAAATCAAATTGGTGACTTTAATGCTAGAGCCGACCGTACCGTACTCCCGACACGAAACTGCGACCGAGAATGGGGAAAGAATGATGTACTTTGCGATCGCTCATGATCTCAAAGTAGCAAGTACATTCTTTTCTCATAAAAACATCCATTTAGAAACATGGACACATCCACGTAAAACATCCCGAAGCCAAACTGACCATGTGTTGATTTCATAAGGGCGGGCTCTTACTCCTCTAGCGGAGGAAATTGTCGGTGACTACCAAGGAGGGTTTCGTCCAAATCAGTCAGTCACTGATCAAGTTTTTTCGCTGCGGATGATTCTTTCCAAGTACTACGAAACATCTCGCGATGTATACCAGTTATTCCTAGATTTCAAGCAAGCCTATGACTCGATCAACCGAGAGAGGATATGGTATGCGCTTGAATATTTAGGAATACCAAAAAAAAATGTACATCTGTGTAAAATGACAGTAACGCCGTCACAATGCTGTGTCAAAGTTGAGAACAGGCTATCGAGAAATTTTGCAATCAATTCCGGATTTTCGACAAGGAGATGCGCTGTCCCCGATACTTTTTAATCTCATGTTGGAATACATCCTTCGTAAAAGTGAAACACCTCAGGACAACATCTTATTCCGACAATCCAATCAACTTCTTGGTTATGCAGATGATATCTGTGTGATTGGATTAAAAGGCAACGGAGTGAAAGAGGCACTTGATCCACTGGAACAGTGTGCAGCTTCCGTTGGTCTCAAAATCAACGAGTCCAAAACCAAATATCTAATCTTTGGTTTTAGAGACCAAGACGCAATTGATTTCAGTAGTGGTAACCACACGTTTGAAGGAGTCTCTCATTACTTACGATAATAGTGTGGGCGAGGATATTAAGGTCCGCCTTGTCGATGGCAATCGGGTTTTGTATATCCTCTACGTCCATTGCTGAAATCAAAATATCTTGCAAATGCGGATAAGCTGAAACTGCGTATAGAGTGTTGATCAGACCCGTTGTCATGTATGGATGTGAGAGTTGGACCTTGACGGATGAGTAAGAAAAATGGCTTCTAACATTCGAGAGAAGAATCATGGGTGCGTGATATATGGCCCAAAACACGATGTCGATGGCACATTCCGAGTTCTTTTCAATCACGAGATCAGGAATTTAATGCAAATCCCTGATATCGTGCAATCAAAGGACAGCGAGTACGCTGGCTCGGTCACTTTCTGCGTGCTGATCCGAGCCGAATGATACAGCGATCTTTGAAGGAAGAACCGCCTTTCGGTATGGCTCCACGGTGTAGTGAGCGATCTGGCATCTTTAAATTGTCTACAACGGTTTGAAGAGCTGGTTCGTGATCGAAACCGATGGAGTCAGATTATTATTTCGTATTAAAGCTCACAAGCGTGCAGTATTTCGGACCCATACCGTCCACGTAAGTTAGGGTACTCGTGTATACAAGACCGCAAAGGTATTAACAAGGATTTTGGTTTCAAAACCTAAATGAAAATCATATATTGCACACATTACAGAGTACATATAAATAAATTGGTAATATAAAAGTTATATAGTTTCTAGTTTATTTCGAGAAACAAAAAAAAAGAAAATTAATTTTCACCTTAATAAGTTTATATCTAGATCCCGAACCAAGAAGTGAATTTTCTTTCGGTTTTTATATTAAATTTTTGTGTATAGTATAGGTAGTCTCGTATCGTACGAGGCACAAACACACATATGTACGAGTATGTACACGTAAAAGCTTATATTGTGTCTTGACTTTTGTTTTTAATTAAAATTATGTTAATCTGTCAACATCGCTGAGATTGAATAATCCAAATTTATATCTCCTCCGACTTGACTATACATCTACCTTGTGTATAGTACACAATCATCCGCAATTCTATAAAATATTCAAATCTTAAAAATGATCTTCATTGCGAGCGGCGCAACAATTTCAAAACTCATTTATTTTGTCGAATTAAAAATCAAAAAGCTGTATAATTTCGTCTTATGTACACCAACAGTGTCGGCACGGTTGTATATACATATACACAAACAGTTTTGGAAAATTATGAATTCTTTAAAGATTTTATTTCCATAAAGATTCAACAACCTGTGTTATAAAAGATTATGAATATTAAATATCCTCCCCTCCCTTACCGCCATCCAATCCCCGCCGTAAATGAATGATATTCGAGGGATGCGAATTTGAGTCGAGCAAAAAATTGATTGTGTATATACAGCGAAAGGATAAGACAATTTTCATTGGTGTGTCAGACAAATTTTATTGTTGTCGATATGGCGAAGCATCTTTCAGATGAAGACGAAGATTTTTTACCGATTGAAAGCTTGCCTAGTCTAATCTAATTAATTTTGATGTATAAATTTGTAACCAAAAATTGTGCATGACTCAATCAACTATTTTATACGGTTGAGCAAATTTTGGGGTCGCCAGGGGGAGTCCATGAACCAGAATTTCGATTTTGATATGATTCTTCACCGCCATTTTGTTTTAAAACAATTCATCTTACGTACTATAGTCATTGTTAAATTTTAGAATGGGTGCCAGTCTACGGCCACCATTTATCAGCAGTTCTCTGCATTTGTGCGAATCGACTTCCAAAACAACTCGACATAATATTAATCCGTTGATGCCACGAATGATAACTCACACGTCAACGTTTGCGCCACCGATGAGCGTCACCAGCGTCTGTTTGTACTCGTGTTCGAATTATGAATCTGACTTAGTCAGTCACACGCTATGGGAATATGTGCACATTTGATTGAGCTATCAAAATCTCAAGGTGAGTTAGCTGAATCTGATTTATATATTCCACATCTGAGCTCCGTGAGACTTCCGAACTTAACTCAGTCGACTGCAAAAATATGTTAATCCTCAATTCCACACTCGCCATTTTTTTTTCGTTTCCTTATATCACGCGTCCACATCTCTATCCGTGTATTTTACTTCCATATTAAGTACAGTTCCACATTAAGCCTATTGAGTACAGCCAATGTCATGAAAGTCAATATGGACGAGTGCTTAGTACTTGGTCTTTAGAAGGTCTGTAGATTAGTGTGTAGGTGCCAAAAGAACTGCTTGTTCGATTCCAACACATTATCGCATTGGCCAAATCAGCTTCACGTAAACTTGGGTTCCTCAATAGATGCAGACAGTTTTTTAGATCGCATCAGGTTCTCCAGATATATAAACCCTTTATGAGACGTTGTATAGAATATTGCTGTCAAGTTTGGGGTGGAGAATATGGCACTGCTCTCCAGTTGCTGGATAGAGTTCAGCGGCGTGCCATCCGAATAATACGAAACTCAGACTTACGAAAGATCTAGACAGCTTACAGCACCGCAGAGATGTTGCAGAACTCTGTGTGTTCTATAAATAAATAAATGGTAAATGTTCTGCAGAATTAAAGGAGAAAATGCCACCATTTATTACCAGGACGGGTAACACGAGGAACGGTTAAGGCGCATAGGTTTACGGTGAAGCTGCCGAAACCTCGAACTAAAGGTGCAAAGCGCGAATTTATTTATCTAGATGTTCGGAAGTGGAATTCGTTATCCGGTTTTCAGTTTCCGTTTGAGTATAAAATGCACAAGTTACAAGGAGCTAGGACTGTCTAGAAGTCCGCCCTGCTCCCAATTAAAGCTTAATTTAAAAAAAAAATGTCATGCCAATATTTTGATGTTTGAATTCATTTTTGGGGAGCGAGAGATGTGTATATTCAACACGCAGGTTATAATGATAGTCGGTTTCGGCTTGAGAAGCAGTTACGAGATTGGAAAAGAGATTAGACCATATAACGAGCGAATCAACATCATAATAGTTTGTAGACACTACTATACAGTGATTGTTGTTAGCAGAATGTTAGGTGACTCAAAAGACGAATTGGTGCTACGGTTGCAAAAATTAATGGGCGAAGTAAAGGAGGATCTCGACGAGTTTAAGGTGACGATAAAGACGTGTTTTCAGCAGAGTTAGAGCTAACCGTAAGAAGACTCGCGTTTATACACCAATTTCACAAACGGAGCTCGTCTTGCTTAAGAACAGCAGCAATTGCCCGACCTCCTGGATAAACAGAACATTTATTCTAAATGAAAGCTGTTGTACGAACAGAAGTATAAGTTTAGTGGACTGGAGAAATAATGTGGTGGTCTTCGGGGTGCATTCATTACCAGAGTAGCTGACACTATAGCGATAGTGCAAAAACTGAAAGAACTGGTCGCAAAAAAAGTACAAAGTCTTAGGTTATGTAACCGCCCAGGTGGCGCAGTGGTTAAAGCTACGGCAGTTGGAGCGGGAGGTACCGGGTTCGAATCCGATTCGAGGCAGGATGCAAAATGGGTTTTTCACCTTCGATCGTTTGGGCGGTGCGATCGGTGGTGAAAAATAAACATATCTGGATCCTCTGTCGTGTTTAGAATCCTTGGGCCGACCCATCTTCCATGTCAGTACTATAGGCCTGACATGGAGCTATGCAATGCGCAGATGGTTCTACGAAAAGACTCTGACCTATAGCCGTATTAAGTGGTATCACAACGGATCGAAATTGGTCTAAGTGTGCGATAGCAGCCACAACAACAACTTAACTTTTAGGTTATGTAAAGGCAAAAGACGAACGAATGCGCTGATATTGACATTGAGAGGTCCAGCCGCCGAAATCTTGCAGACCCTTTCTAGGGCCAACTGGAGCTACGAAAAATTGATTCTTCCACTGTATCTGAGCAGAAAGAAAGGTCCTGCGGAAATATTAGCTTTGGGTCTGCAAATGTGGGCCAGAAAGGAAGATTATCTTTCGTGTGGATTATCTTTCGGTTGATCTAGTCATATGCTTGACTGAAATTTAGGTATCGAACATCTCTGCGGTGTATAATAAATAGTTTTGCCTCATATTTGCCAGTATTCCGTGTTTTGACGATTTTAAAGTCTAAAAATTAGTTAGTGTAAACCGGAATTGATAGGATGCAAATCTCAGCTTTTCCTAATAGGCAGTATCCAAGATAATTTCCTCGGAGTGGAAGACGCCAATATAATAGACGCCATGAGACGCCATTGTATCATCAGTAACCTTGAGATGCCGTTATTCGCACGTCGATGACTTTCGAGTGAAATAGTATATTGTACATAAACAAGTCAGGTAAGATCGAAAAAATCCACAGCCCAGGCTGGGCCAGATAAAAATCAACTTCACTTTGTTTTGCCATAAGTCTTGACATGTAGATGGGGTGGTAAAAAGACTATTCCTATGGTGATTCTATTTTCCTGGATGCTTATAACAATTCATGTAAGTAGCATAGTGGCGGTCATCTCCATCAGAAGCGAGTGAACCGATCTTACAAATCTCGTAACTAAAAGACAATCGAATATAACATCAAAGCTTAAACTGTATTTGCCGAGCTCGTATTTCAACCATTTTACAAATCAAATATTTCAATTTAGTCATCTTCACCTGGTGCCCATATAATATTTTCTATCCACTGAACATAATTATAGACCCTCGTATAAAGGCCGGGAAAGTTGACTTGGCCACATCCAATCCCATACGATGTGATACCAACTTGTGTATACATGCAATACATATTAGAATGATATATTTGTAGTGGGCCACCAGAATCCCCTTGACACGTATCTCTGGTATCGTTTTTCGAGCCAGCACACAGCTGTGATTCTCTAACACCGTTCCCAATTCTACGATTCCAATTATAACGATAAAGGTGTTGACAGTACGTATGATTGTATGTTTCCAATACGACTTTTAACAAAGCGCTACTATTGGCACCCGCAAGTTCCACTGCTCCCCATCCAATTGCTATTGATTTTGGTGGATCTAAATTGTCTGTTGGCAAACATATTGGTCGAATATATGGCGAAAGTGTCACTTTTTCAACGAGTCGAATAAGTGCAATGTCATTATAACTTTGTATTCTACGAAACGTTGGATGGGGTATAATCTGCTCAATCGCTATATCGATTAGTTGCTCGTCATCGGTTACATCATTTAGAACAAGTTCACCTAGACGTACGTGAGTTACGTTTAAAATGCTAAAAAATTAGAATGAGACAAACAAATTATTCGTATATGTTCGATTACGTATTTATACCTTTGATTAGGTGGCTTAAGACAATGAGCCGCAGTTAAAACGTATCGCGTACTAACAAGCGAACCACCGCAGTACCATACAATTGATCCATATGGCTGTTTTGTACCTAACAGAGCCGAATGAGGAAATTCTCTTTCGGCAGCCGCTGTGCCACCTACAATCAAAGGAACGGCTGAATGCCCGCATCGATCTATAATGTGACTTTGGCCCCATGAGTATGCCGTGACATTCACGTATTCGCTGTATTTTTTGCACTCTAGAAATAATTTTGTAAGGGTAAGTCTTACCGAATATAAACGAGATTAAAATAAATACTTTTAACAGCCAGTGGCAGTTCTGATTCAACTTCAAATCGGGCTCGAGACACTACAACAGTTTTACAACATATGATTTGTCTTTTTCCTTTATATCCACACTGTGTCGGTAGTATTCTATCGTTTCGTAACGCATTATTCGCTTCGGCACAGTCACTTAAAAATTTGCATATTCCTGGGTCTCCTGTTCGCGCTATGGTACACTCATCACCTACAATATATTCAAACTCGGTCACACAATAATAAAAATTAATTTGAATCACAAAACTGACCAATTTGTAAATTTTGACTGTGGATCAATAGCACTAGGTCCACGAACACTAAAGCCGCGATTGGGTGTATATAGATCATATCGTCGTCACACAATTAATCACTGTACTTCATGCAAATCGCTCTGCTTATAGATTACTATTGGATGTATCTCGTCGCTATTCTAAAAATAATTGAACTGAACTCGTTATCAGCAATAATTGATTATTCATTTTCATACTTAATGTCAGATCATCACAATATTTTTCTAACGATTAGTTTTGATATTTTGTAAAAAAAAAAGTCATGACCCCGATCTGTATCTCTATACCGCTTGCCGCCGTAGAAGATAACTAATAGAGATTCAAGAATGTACAAAATTGAAGTCATCCTTGGATCTAACACGATATACTAATAAATCAAATTTATCCAGGAATCAAGGTATCGAATTTTACATAACCTTTTGTATAAGTTCTTGCTCTCTTAGTAAACTAGCAGTAATAACTAGCAAGACTGGATGAGAGCTGACGAGGATATCAAACAAGGAGCTTCTCAAAATATATGAGCTATGAAATGCCAAAATAAATCCTGGTTAAACATCAAGCAGAACAGGACTTTAAACGTCAAGAACCGTTCCAAAACTCGTGAACCATAACAGAAGAGAGACAAACAATCAACGTTCTCGTACAAGTCTTTCTAACTAACTGTTAAATTGTAACGTATCTGGTATGAAAGCCCATGTTCGAAATATAGTTAACGGTCGTCGATTCATTCCCGCGCAAGCTAGTGGCAGGACTCTCTTAAACAAGTTTATAAAGTTGAGCAGCCTGCACCAGTGATCAAATATTTGCCATCGATTGAAATTTCCTAGAAGTCCACTTGGACATTATTAAACTACTAGTAACATACGCGACAGAGGAGACAGAGTTTGACAGTCGCAAATAAGGTAACTAGACTTATGATTTTGTAAGAACAGCACAACAATGACCATTTTTCATTACTAAGGCTCGATTAGTCTATCGGGACACCCCTACCCTTCCCAGAGTTATACACTCTCAGTCTCGAAAATCTCTGTTTATTGCAGTAAGGTCGTCCCTTCTTTTCTGGTGCAGTCCACAAAAGTTACAGAGGCTATCTCTCATGAGAGTTGATAGTATCACTCCTAGAGTTGGCTCAGGACCCACAAATTTATCAACCAATTCGTTTCCCTTGACATACATGTGACTGCGGGTATCCATCTGAAGTTTAACTTCATTCAGGACTGCCTAGTCGATTCAATGGACCATCTCCAAAACAAGTACCAACGAAACAGTATTGTGTTGTAGTCAATCGCCTTTAGATCAGCCTGGCTGTCAGAAAGCATGCAGATATGACGATCTCTGCAATTAATTCCCTTTGCATAGAGTGTTGCTCTCAAAATTGCAGTAATTTCCGACTAAAAGACAGCATCGTACCTACTAAGGGCCCCTTAGTAAGAGGGATAGATAATTTAACCTCAGGATTTAACATGACTCACCAGATTACAGCACAATGATCCATCAGTACGGATAGGAAATACGCGAGTATTTCTATCGAAGCTACCGCAGCACACATGGTGTGAGTTTGCTACGCATCCGGTAATAATTGGAATTTATCAAACACAGCGTTTAGATTCCGAGCTTATATCACTAATCAAGATAGAGCATGAGGGTCTGGATTAAGTCCTTTAATTTCAGCGATGCTCAGTCGGTACAGCTTAGAGGAGCTTCTTCTAAGTTTTATCGTTTGAATACTGCATGATAAGCATGCCATACATAGTCCAGCCCTCAAAAGCTAGAGGATCAACCTGAGACCTCTAACCAGAGTCTACTGTCTGTCGTTTGGTCTGGTTCATTTAGAAAGGGTGTGGACGTATCCGACCTGTTTCTTCTTTCAATGGAAGACAGAGTTTTATCGATCGGAATCACTAAATTCACTTTTCAATGCAAGCCTTTTCCGTCGCTGACATCCCGTGATCTTTGTAATTGAAGAGTTTTTAACACCTTGCACCATCATTGTGGCCCGTTTAAATTTCCACTTACGCCACCAGAGATATGTTCTCCACAGAAGCGGAAAGTATCTCCAAATTCTCAGGCTCGGTTGCACGAGTAGTGGAGAAAGTAATATCCATTTTAGCAGAGATCCACAATTCACAGATAAAGCTACGTCCTCGAAATGGTGTCTAAAACTCGGATAGAAATTTCTACATGACCACCAACAACAATCACCTTAAAGAGATCCTCATGTGGCCATCAATACATCAGATGCAATTAATAGTCACTTTCCAATCGACTAACCGCTAGTACCCTCTATTGAACAGCTAGTAGTTCGGTTTTTATCTTTGCTAAATTTACTATTGTTTATTTAGCAAAGATAAAAACCGAACTAGCGATTGGCAAGCGACTAATATTTAGTTATTACGGTGAGTTTCCAATTGAAAATTGAATTGGACTTCGCCCAAAAGTATGTAATTTATGCTATTAAAATTTACTATATGAACGCAGTGCTATTTTTATAGCAATTTGCATAAATACAACAAACAACTGTCACGAGACTTAAATTCATTGAAACCTCTTGAAAGTTAAAAGTTAAATTTAATAAAATAAATAAAATTCTAGTAAGTATACTTCATCTATAAATCATCGTGTAATTAAACCGTTCAATTCATTGATTGAAGATGTTGAAAATCGAAGAAAAGCGCGTTCGTAAATTGTTTTTGTTGTTAATTTTGACAGTCCGGTCGGCTCGTCATCAACAATGTCGTCCAACAACAGTATCGTCTGCACGAGTTCACGTGCGCTTTGTTGACAAATATTTTTCGTGTATCTTTGAATTAATATAATTACTAATCAAATTGTGTCCCAATAATGGAAGGCAAGCATTCAGTTAAGCTTTCGACGCAGTATCGAGCTGCGGTTAAAATTTTACGTCGAGTGATGTCGAATGGTGAATCGCTGAAGACGTTGCTGTTCAACGAGAAACATGCGGTTTGTGTATTTTTGTTTCGGGACAGTCGTATAAAATGTTAATATGTGTTTATTCCAGCGAACGAATCGTCTAAATGCGTTGCTCGATAAATTCTTTCGAAATCGGGAACTCATCGAGAAAGTGATTGAAAAAAGTGAAATATTGGTGAGAGAATCTCGTTTCGATCCGTACGTTTGTCGAATTCTCCTCACCGAGTTATTAATAGGTCATGAGAACGGTCTAACTGGTCAAGCGAAACCAATTCAAACGATTCTCACATACAAAACCGATCTACTCAACATCTTCAATGAATTGAAAGGTGAAAATTTCACGGAGAAACGAAATGGTGAGTCCTCATCAGGTTTTTTTTATTTAATATTTTGTATAGATCATGAAGTTGGGATTCAGTGACGACTCGGTTAAGCCAGAAAAGAAACAAGTACTCGAACAAGAGTCATACGAAAGTTATCAAGCTCGTATGCAACCACGTCCCCACCTCCCCGTACATAAACGGCAAGAATCGACCTCACTACTCTATCTACTATTCTTCAGCATTCTAATGTTCACCTTACCATTTCTAACGTTCTACGGTGTACGAGACATGCTCCGACAGCATTTCGATGTCGATTATTTTCAAGAGACCTGTTGGTCGGTGCTCTCGGCCGTAATAATGGTGAACGTAATTATAGCACTGTATGCGGTGAAAGGATATTTCGAGACTGAATACGATGATCAGGGGAACGTTGTGCAACAGGATCTAGTCGAGCCAATCGAACCAGTGGCCAAAAAAACCAATTAGAATGTTTAGATTATCGAAAATATTTATTCAAATAAAATTCTAGAACTTTTAAAACGCGTTTCGAGTTTAATTGGGGTCGGGGGTGGGTGGCCCACACTTATACTAACTTATTTTACATTTATTTCCAGTTCCACTGCCGCGATATGTACGAATCAACACATTAAAAATTACCTACGATGATGCGTTGGAGGAATGTCGCCGAGAAGGTTTCAATCAGCTGGATAGCGAATTTGAAACGTATCCAGACTTTCTGGAGGCGGTTAAAAATTTAGGTGAATACGATTTTCTCGTCGATTTTCATGTCAAGCACCTGCTTGTATTTGCGCCAAAGACTCGCGTCTACTGGGCCCGAAGTCCATTAGTGGCCGAACATAAATTTATATTACAGGACAAGGTGAGTACGACCGATGTAGTGAAGTCGTGAGTTACGTTACATTTTTATTAATAGGCCAGTTGTTTACCACCCATGCTACTCGAACTGCCCAAAAAATCGTGTATACTGGATATGTGCGCAGCTCCCGGTATGAAAACCACCCAGATGGCGGCGATCATTAAGAACAAAGGCAAAATTTACGCGAATGACCTTGATAAGAAACGGTACGAGATGCTGTGCGAGAATCTAAAGAACAAAAATGTAAAATTTATACCGATCAATAGAGACGCGACAGAGTTGAGTAAGTAGGGTCTAAATATATTTTAGGAATAGCTTCTAACTCGATTACGATTCTAGCTGCCGAAGAGTACCCAAATGTTGAATACATTCTGGTCGATCCGTCATGTTCGTCGTCCGGGATGGCATCGCGCGCTTTCGATAAACAACCATCGAAGGAACGTATTCAAGCTTTGTCCAAACTACAAACCCGTCTTCTCGTCCATACACTCCAATCGTTTCCGAACGCAAAACGTGTCGTATACTCGACGTGTTCGATATATCCCGAAGAGAATGAATACGTTATAACGAAGGCGCTAGCACGTTGTCCAAATTTTATGCTGCTGGACCCACGCACGCTACTCGGCGAATCGTGGATTAATTTCGGTTCGGACGAATATCGTGTCGGCGAGAAATGCATCTACTGTTATGAAGAGACGGACCTGACGAATGGATTTTTCTGTGCGATTTTTGTAAATAAAAATGTTGACTCGAATGGTGAGGTGGCAGTGAATCAGGAGGATGTAAATGACGATCAAAATGAAATTGAAACAGTCGAAGAGACTCTTGAAGTTGTGAAGAAAAAGAAAAAATCGAAGATCAATGTCGAAGTGGAGGTCGAGACGGTGGAAAACACAAACAAGGACAAAAAGAAACGGAAACATCGGAAAGAGGAAGAAGAGGTTTCGATCGACGAACCGATTGAAAGTCCGAAGAAAAAAAAGAAGAAGAGCAAAGATCAAGATCTTGAAATCCCAGTTGAGAACGAACCCGAAGTAGTCGTGGTTCCCAAACCCAAAAAGAAGAAGAAAAAGCATGCAGACGACTAATCTTATATTTAACTGACAAGCTTTGAACCTAGCCTAGTGGCTAGTGAATGAGCCAGATGGAAATTAAATCGAAATATAGTTTTTGATAAAATACTTGGTTGTTTTACTAATCCCCGGTTGAGCTTTCACTTTTTCACAGAGCACTATGAGGTGGTCACCGCCTAATTGGCGCAGTGGTTAAAGCTGCAGCGGGAGGTACCTGGGTTCGAATCCCGATAGAGGCAGGATGCAAAACAGTATTTTCACCATCTGATTACGATCAGTGGTGTGAATGAATGATCCCCTCTTGGAGAACGGAATTCATATGCCGACCCATCTTTTCCATGTCATCTGGCATAAAGCCAAAGCTATGCAATGTGCGTGGAGATGATTACGTAAATCGGCCGTACGTCCTCCATTTGGCTGTAATAGCATAAGGTAGGACGTAAATAAATGAACTGCAAAAGAGGTTTGGAGTGCCGTGAGCCCTAAAAGTTTGCTTCGCAACTTTGTTTAAGCCCTGTGCGTGAGGACATCCAAGTTTCGTAAATATTTCGAAGGAAACATAAGACCCATAGAATATTACCACAGTATTCAGAGCTTGACGTAGGAGACGACTAAATCTGATTGGATCGCTGGGCTGTTGGCTCGCATCCGTAAAACTCGTAGCAATCTAAAAAACTCGATTACCTAAAAGTAGAGACCATGTGTCCCAAGGCTACACAGTGGAGATGACCTCTAAAATTTTGGAGGTGAGGTTTTTCATTGGGCCACAAGTAATCGAATGCTCAGCTTGGCTTGCATATGAGGATGGCCACTCTGTCAATTGTCTGTGTACATGCGCCCACTAATGTAAGCGAACCCTAAGATTGGTCAAATTGTTGATTGTTGACTTTAATGCTTGAGGTGGCAGAAATCAGACCGACTTATGTAATAATGTAGGTCCGTACTCCCGACACGAAACTGCAACGAATAGTGGAAGGTTAAGGTCAACTGCTATTCGGGACCAGAATGGAAACCTCTGTGTTAAGGTTGATGTAATACTCAATGCATGGAGGGAACAGTTTCCTGCCCTAATTAATGTTCCACATGTATCACAAGCTGTATTGGAATACCGCAGAGATGTTCATTGAGGATTCATCCTATGAGGAAATCACCATGGCCATGCAGAGATTTCAGAAAAATCGTTCAACACGAGTTGATTCAGAGCTCTTGATATTCGGAGGGCTAGCTCTGTGGAACTGTCTTTTCGACCTTGTTTGATTGGTATGGCGAAATGAAGTTGTGCCTGAAGAATAGAAAGTGGCCGCGTTGCGCTAATATTCCAAAAGGGTGATCGCTTGAAATGTGAGAATAATTGCCGTATACCTCTCCTTTGCTTAGCATACCTGTTACTGTCGCACATTATCTTGGGAAGAATTACTCTTTTGGCGGAGGAATTCATCGGAGGATTTCGTCCAAATCGGTCAGTCACTGATCAAAGTTCTGTTGATATGCTGCTTTTTAATCTCTGGTTCGAATACAACCTTCGAAGACTTCGTAGAAGTGAAACACCTCAAGACTATAGTATACCGACAATCCAATCAACTTTTTGCTTATCTGAGCGAACGGAGTGAAAGAGATAGTTGATCCTCTAGAACAGTGTTCAGCTTCCGTTGGTCTCGAAACCTCTACGTCCACTTTTAAAATCAAACTTCCTATCTTGCAAATACGGACAATTTGAAACTGTACAGGGTGTGGTCATGATCCGTTGTCATGTATGAATGTGAGAGTTGGACCTTCATGAGTGCCAAAGATTGCTTATAACATTCGAAACAAGAATCATGCGTGAGATATATTGCCAAACCGCGTCGTTTATGACACATATCGAGTTCTGTTCCATTACGCGATCAGGAAGTTAATACAAATTTCTGATATCGTGCATGAAATCAAAGGGAAGCGAGTACACTGATCGCTCCACGGCTTAGGGAGTGATCTTGCAACTTCTTCTTGCTTGAGCTTGCAACATTATGAAGAGCTTGCTCGTAATCGAAATCGATGGAGTCCGACTGTTGACACGGTACGGGTTAAAAAGGCCTATAAAGCCGGCAAAACAAAAATAGTCATTCATTTTTTCATTCATTAAATTTTCATTCATAAAATGATTCATGTATGCTTCGCTTCTATTAGTTGCTTCCAATCGACCAAACGCTAGTTGTTCGGTTCTTATCTTTGTTAAATAAACCATAATAAAATTTAGCAAAGACGAGAACCAAACGACTAGCGGTTGGTCGATTGGAAAGCAACTTAAAGAACTTTTAATTATACAGGCGGGTTACTAAATAATCAATATCAATTGGTAACCAGCCTTAATACTTGTTATAAACATGCAAACAACGAACGCATAACCATAATTACGATTGGTAGCCCTTACAAGTACGAAATAACTTCACTTCAAACACACGAAAGAGATGTCATTTTTTATTTGTTGTTGAATCTGACAGCCCGTGCGATTACCAAACAAATTTTTCTCTTCAATTTTTTTCTGTTTTGTCTTAATTAATTAATTTCTATTATAATCTAACACAATAACCAAACAATAAATCGAATTTATTTAATTGAAAGTATCGCGGCGCGGCTCACGAAACGAAAACAACGAATTAAAAAAGAAAATTTTCCTTTTGGTGTCATTTTGACATTTACCTAGTGAACGAAGAAAAAAAAAATTTTTTTCCCGTCAATCCAAGTGAAAAATCTGTGAATGAAAATTATAATTTTCGTACAATATATTCCGATTTTGCGATATCAAAAAATATGCCGCGACTCAAATTAGTGACTTAAAATACGAAATTTGTGTGGATCCTCAGCTGTGCGATGTATTAATATGTAGTGCATTTGTGGTGTTCAGTGCTGGGCAATATATAATAATGTGTGGCCTGCATCATTTTTTATGAAAAATTCGTTAATCGAATTTAATAAGCGACACAAATCTATAATTGTACATTTAGCAATTGATTTTCATAAATCAAACACACAGACGAAATGTAAAATTTAACAGATTCAAGTGTTGTTTCTTATTTGTGCCGTTTACTTTTCGCGTACAAAAATCAAATCTTAAATTAATGATGTAATGAGGACTTGAGAAATAAGATTCGAAAACAAAGATAATTAATTTTTCTGTGATTTGTGTTGTGTGTCATCGAACCGCAAAACGTAAAAAAAAACTATTTCTTGAAAGACATTTGAGTGCTATGTTTTTGTTGTAACTGTGTTTATTTGAATTGAATACGTAACGGGTGTTCGGAGCTGTGGATTTTTACTCATCTTATTACTAAACCATTATTCATCATTTGTAATTCATCACCATCGTCATCACCAAAAATGGTGCCTTCGCCACAAAGTTGTTTTGCTTACGACTTTTGGCATGGCGACCCCCCAGAAACTGTTGAACTAACATGCTTGATGCCTACGGGAGTCACGATTTCATTGGAAATTAATCGTAATGCAACGCTCCAGGAAATTAAAGAGGTAAGTCCATACATGTATACTTTATAATTTGACAATCCAATTAATAATTTAAAAGTTTGTTAAATTCAGTGATGGGCAATGTAATGTAGTCGTAAACTACACTTAACATATATATCCTAATTATTCCAGCGTTGGGTGTTATATTATCCTATCTGGAATGGTTTAGATCAGTTACTGTAAGGTACCATATTGTTCCTAAATTGATGTAATATTTTCAAAGAAACACCATTTGCACTTTTCGTGATATACTTAGCATTCATTCATTATCAAATATTATTCAATAAAAATTAAATGATGTTAAAGGCCATTAAGTAGTACCGTGTTACTAAAAGCGTCGAAAACATTCTTGTTATTTTAGCTAGTTCTACAATCAACCAGGAGGTATCAGTTCGTGACTACCCCGCTGCTGCTTTCCTCTACCTTTTGGTAGTTCTTCTCTAAGAAACCGCTGCACCTATTGATCAAAAATTGGTAATGGGCCATTGATCTGCCATGTTCCAATTCTCACTCATTTTTCATTGAAAAACAAAGCTACACATACTGCCTTCAATACAGCCGGTTATAATTGAGGACAGGCAATTGAAGCTACGGATTTAAGTAGATTGTAATTAGATTAGTCTTTCTCTGTACTGTGGTAACTAATTGGATTGCTGTTCAGATTGGATACTTGTCTATTCCTTAAAGCTTTGTTTGTTTGTTTTCTCTACAATCTGTTTCGGGGCTCGAGGCACTCCCAACTCTTTCGCTTTTCGCTTATTTACGTCCTACCTTACGCCATTACAGCCAAATCGAGGACGTACGGCTATAGGTCCGATTTACGTAGAACCATCTGCACATTGCATAGCTCCATGCCAGCCTATAGTACTGACATGTAAGATGGGTCGGCCTATGAATTCTGCACTACAACAGGGGGTCATAGATGTTTTCATTCACACCATCGATCGTAATCGTATGGTGAACATCTATTTGTCATCCTGCCCCTATCGGGATTCGAATCCAACTGCCGTAGCTTTAACCACGGCACCATTGGTCGGTTTCCTTAAAGCTAATCAAACCACTTTTGGAGGTAAGATGTCGCGAGTCTCTTCAACTAAGGTTATTTGCAATGTGTGTTACAGGTATTGTTAGTATAATCAAAGGAAAATCTGTATTCCGAGTGGATGGTGCAATGTCTCTTAAAAGCGACTTCTCTGGAATCTTCTGGTTACTTAGAATACTGTGGCCAAGTGCCATGAGTGTGTTCTAATAACTCTTTTCTTTTCATAATTTTATTAGAATAACACTTATGATAACCCAGTTTTTCTATAAATATTTGTGTCGTCATGTTTAATGAGATTTGAAAGGGTTCGTTTTTAATCATCCTTTAAATCGATACACTTATGCCTTTTTTCCCATTTCTCGATTCCTTCTACTAGAGATTATGAAACAGGAAGTATTCTTTGATGTCTAAACTGACGAATATTCAATATAATGCCATAGAGCTCAGTTAACCTTTCCGAGCGCCTTTAGTATTCTTGGTGTGTTTCTTATCTTTGCAATCTTTTTTGGGGCTAAAGGCACTTTCGACTCATTAGTGGTCGCTTATTTACGTCTTACTTTACGCCAAAATTATTTTTTCTGGTCCCTATCGGGATTTGAATCTGATATTTACCACTATAACTGCCAAAGCTTTAACCACTGCGCCATTAGTGCTTGTGCAACTACAACCACGCCTGAATAGTTGCAAAGAATAAGAGACCAGCTTTTCATTTATCAGGACGATTGAGATGCCATCTATTATATTTCTCATGTACTTATTAAACGACTCTCGTATTAAACAACAAGCCATTGCTCAGTGTTTGTGATAGCCATTGGTGCTTGTATAAATGAGTTTATGAGAGCTTGTACAAATGATGATATTTATGATGAACTTAATAAACGATCCTCCTATTAATTAACAAGCCGTTAGTGCTTGCAGTGTTTGTGAAAGCCATTAGTGCTTGTACGAATGAGGTGCCGTTTATCACGACGATAGAGATGCCATCTATTATATTTATGGTGAATTTTTTAAACGATCCTCCTATTGATTAATAATAAGTCGTTAGTGGTTGCGTGTTTGTGAAAGCCATTAGTGCTTGTACTAGTGAAGTGCCATCTGTTACATTTATCACAACAATTGAGATGCCATCTATTATATTTATCATGAACTTATGAAACGATGTTTTTACTAAAAAATAATCCAATGATTGCAGTGTGTGTGATAGCACTGTACGAATGAGGTGCCATTTTATTTCGACGGTTGAGATGCCATCTATTATATTTATGATGAACTTATGAAACGTTCTTCCTATTACATAATAATTAATAAACTGTAAGGGCTTGCAGTGTTTGCGATAACCCTTAGTGCTTGTACGAATGAAGTGCCATCTGTTGCATTTATCACAACAATTGAGATGCCATCTATTATATTTATCATGAACTAACTTAATAAGCCGTTAGTGTTTGCAGTGTGTGTGATACCTATTAGTAACTGTACGGATGAGATGCCATTTATCACGACGGTTGAGATGCCATCTATTATATTTATAATGAACTTAGGGAATGATCCTTTTATTAAATTATAATTCGTTAGTACTTGCAGTGTGTGTGATAGCTATTAGTGCTTGTCCGAATGAGGTGCCATTTATCACGACGATTGAGATGCCATCTATTATATTTAACATGAACTTATTAAACAATCCTCGTATTAAATAATAACAGTTTAATGAAATGCACTTTATAACCAACGTTTTGTACTATAACACAAAATTATTTTATTACTATTTTATATTTTTAAAATATTTACATAAAACATTATTCGTTCCATATTTTAATTGCCTTACACAGATATCGAATATATTATTATTATTATGTACATTATAAACAGATTCAAAACAAATATTGACGATAATATTAAATTTCGAATCGAAAGTAATTAGATCGCGTTGTATACCACAGTTGATCATGTGATTAGATCATTGTTATACTAAGCGAGAGGTTAATAATTTGTGAAATCAACATATATAAGTAAACAATATAATAATATGAACTCATATATTGCCCTACTATTTTATTTGTTTATGCATGTACATATGTTATGTATATACAACATATACGAATTGGTATTGTTGATTAACAAAATCAACAATAATATTTGCATATATGTTAAATTTATGCGCGAAAAATGTGTACATCACCCAATTTATTTGTAACAGCACAATATTTCGAACTCAAAATTGCCCTTTGAGCCCGAACAGTATATAATCGATATATGCTTGTTTTTTTATCATTTCCAGGAAATTTTTTTTAATAGGAACATAATATACGTTTATAAATAGAATAGGTATGAAAGGTACTCGTACCTCAGTATAAAATAATAGTTGAATTATTGATAAAACACGGTGTGTTAATAATTCAGAGATAACAATCATGTTCATATATAGGTGCCACATTTCCGTTTAGTTGTTGTGTTCCAAAATCTAAATAGTTGATTTGGAATTCTATAAATAAATACTTAGCTGCAATTTGTAACTTTATTATTTTTTTGTTGTTGTTTCATAGTAAACAAACTTATATGTATCATCCATATATACACAAATCGGAAATACTTTGGCAGTGACGTCAAAGTCCGACGACTTATGTTTCATTTATTATAAACTTATTATTAAGTCAATGATTTGGTGCGGATTCAATATATGCGTTGGTTCAATTTTATTCGTGTCGCCTCGGTTTAATTTGTGTATAAATGTTTAATGCATTTTTGTTATTTTTATAGTATCTAGACGATGTAAATAAATAAACATTAGTCATGGCTGTTTTGTTAAAATAAAATCAGATTTCAGTCAACTTTTATATTATTATGTGAAGTGTGTTCTTCTGGATACGTCATTTTCTGGTTATTTATTCTATTCTCATCCGTACGTTGCCATTCCAAATTTTGCATTTGGTCGAACAGGTGTTAACCAATTTTGAATATTCGATTAGTTCGTTGCCTTAAACCCGATTATAGCAACATTAACAATAAGTAGTATTATCGTTTGATTCATTGGTTTCGTTCGCGAGCGTGGCTTTCCTTTCAGAGATCGCTACACCATACGCTCTGGATATATAACAAGTATTCAATCACAGAGAAACATCTTAAGGTTTTAATATATGGCCCAATCCGATAACTCTTAGAAATCATGCTTTTATATAATACAAAATTGGCTCTAAACCAGTCATCTCTAAACCAAGCGTTTTCTAGGCGACATAGAAAAGGTTTCTGTATTTTTGAGGCAAATTTCATTTTATTAAACGTCACTAGGTTAACTAGATCCCAAAATGATGTTGCTGACAAGATCTTGATATTTTAGTTCCATTTATTCATTCTTAGATCTTAACAAAATAATCGCTTTGTTCCCTGACTAAATATTGATCGTTTCCAGGAATCACGAGTGTCGTGATCGATCTTATAAGATTACGTATTGATATCATGACCACTAACTATGACCAAACCTACAAGACCAGACGGATGTTGAGATTTGCGCTGTAGGCCCATATGTATATGGCCCAACTTGTCTTCGGGAACCACGAGTGTCGTGATCGATCTCTAGTGATTTCAAATTGATATCATTCATGTCCACTAACTTTGGACAAACCTACAAGACCAGATGTGTGTTGAGATTTGCGCTATAGACCAAATGTTTATGGCCCAACTTGGCTCCAGGAATCACGAGTGTGCTGGTCGAGCTCATATGATTTCGTATTGATCATGTCAACTAACTATGGCCAAACCTACAAGACCAGACGTATGTTGAGGTAAGCGCTATAGGCGAATATGTGTATGGTTCAATTTGTCTCTAGAAACCACGAGTGTCGTGATCGATCTCACATGATTTCAAATTGATATCATTTCCACTAACTATAACCAATCCTACTAGAACAAGGATATGTTGAGATAAGCACTAATGTTACATATGTATATGGCGCAATTTCTTTCCAGGAATCACGAATGTAGCGTTCGATCTCTTGTGATTTTGAATTGATATCATATCCACTATGATGAAACCTACAAGACCAGACGTATGTTGGGATAAGCGCTATAGGTCCATATGTATATGGCCCGATTTGTCTCCAGGAAACACGAGTGTCGTGATTGATCTCATATGATTTCGTATTGATATCATTTCCACTATCTATAACCAACCCTACAAGACCAGATGTATGTTGAAATTAACCTATAGGCCCATATGTAAGTATATGGCCCAACTGGTTCAATCTATATAATAAAGATTTCTATTGATGGTTCTCAGGGATCTCAGTGTTGTGGTCGATCTCATGTGATTTCGAAATTGATATCATGTCTACTATGACCATATTTACAAGAAGACCAGACGTCTGTTGAGGTAAGCAAAATAGGTCCATATGTATATGGCCCAACTTGACTCCGGGAACCACGAGTGTCGTGATCGATCTCTTGTGATTTCAAATTGATATCATGTTCAATATGATCAATCCTACAAGACCAGAGATATGTTAAAGTTTGCGCTATAGGCACATATGTATATGGCCGTTCAATCTATGTAATAAAGGTTCATATTGATGATTCCCAATAACTCGTTCCCAATCGACCATTTAGACAATCGATGTGTATCTAAAGCAGCCTTAAACTCTCTACGCCATTTGATCAGTGTTTTGTAATTTATGTTTCATTATAACAAATGTTTTCTATACAATCGAAAATTCTAAAAATTTATAAATTTATATCTCGGTATTAGGTCACCCGAATTATCGCAGATACTTTTCCCAAAATGTAAATTAATTTGTTATGTTTGGTTTCATACAATGCACAATCTAATTGGTGTGAAATGTGTACATATTTGGGTTTTCACGTCTCATTGCTTTTTTGGGTGTACAAAAAAATTCGACAACAACAAAAAATTCAGAGATGAAAAACCTATATAAACGAGCATCAACTAGTCAAATACAAATTTAATTTTAATTTTTTTTTTTATGTATAACGTTATGTTGTAATGTTTTATGTGCGGTTGCCAATCGATGACGTCAAATGGAAAAATTGCATTTGGCATTTTATCAGATAAATATGTCGATCATTTTTTTTATGGTAGAAACCGAGTATATAAATAGATACACGTTTGTATATCGTAACGTGATTAGAAATTTTCTGTTTTCGTGGCAAATGATTAATTTTTATTAGCAATACAATTATTTAATAAGACATTTTGAAACTCTATATATTCGTTGATTAAATAAAGATTTATTTATACTTTCATAATATTCGGTTTAAGCCACCATAAATCTTAAATTACAATCGTCTCACTTTCGCCTTTGTTAAAGTTGTTCATGCCTCAAATATTACTATAACGTAGACTCGAAATCTAGATTTCATTTCACATAGTCTTCTAATGGAACTGTTTGTTTCTGCCTATCTGTTGTGGAGCCGAAGTGCACTTACAACTATTTTACAGAAAAAGTTTCCACTAATAAGCTTGAAATGGTATTTTATTACACAGTGAACGACCGTTATTTTTCTGGAAGCAAGTGCTATAGACCCATATGTATATGGCCCAACTTGTCTCCAGGAACCACGAGTGTTGTGATCGAGCTCACGTGATTTCAAATTGATATCATTTCCCCTAACTACAACCAACCCTACAAGACCAGATGTGTGTTGTGATTAGTGCTAAAGGCCCATCTGTATATGGCCCAACTTGCCTCCAGGAGTGAACGAGCGTTATTTTTCTGGAAGCAATAATTTTTATTTGTGGTCACCGGCTGGGTATGGTAAGTGTTGCAACCTGAAACCATTCAGAAATCAACATGCTGATTTTAATACCTTACCCCCAGGTGATCGATCTGCACCCAATTACATTGTAGGCTAAGTTCGACAATATTTGCGGCTCAAAACATGAGAATAGCAAGTGTTTGATAAAAATTCTCTCATAGAGAAGAAGAACTTTTCCGCCAAACCCTATCTCGTATATACTATATAGTATGCAGCATTGCTTGAAGCCATTGTAACGATTTCTGTGTCTTGTAATGATACAGGCACATTGACAAATGGATCTTTAACCAGTCGTAGCCTGGAATATTATTTAAAAAACTATTCGTTTCTGTACACCGTAAAATCTTTAAAGAGACACAATTTTACGCAGAAAAAGTCTACATTAAGTTAAGCTTATATATTGTGCGAATGAGTGATCGTCCCACACTATGGGCAATATGACTATAGGGACAAAACTTTTTGATTTGATTAATGGACTTTTAATCATAAGTCTCCACTGTACTTCTAAAACTTTGTAAATAAAGCCTTTAGTTTTAGGTGAAACTCTCAAAATACTAAATTTGGTCGACACTTTGCCATAGCACGAGATATCGGTAATTTCAGATTGCAAGCAATTTAACGCTGAAGACAAATCGCCAGTTTATATAGTACTATTCCATGAGCCCTGCACTCGACCAAGAGGTTGTGTTCATTCACATCATCGATCGTAATCGAATGATGATAACTCGCTTTTACAGTCAGCCCCTATCGTGATTCGCACTCGATTTACCTTCCGTTTCGTTCCGTTCCGTTCCTTTCCGTTCTTACTCAGATTATCCGGACTGCATCATTTCGTCGAGCGGAATGAAATGTCTTATTCATCGAAACTTCTTAATATCGTAAATAAGTTGTTTGATATTTCGAGTTTATTCTGCATTTCCAATTTAAGAAGTATAGGACGTCTACTATATAGTCTGAACAATCTTAATCTGTTAGAGGCTACAGCTTTTATATCATCCCATATGATTTACAAAGTTGTTTCACTTCAACTAGCGCTGTTCCCTTCCATGTCATCGCACTTCTTCCAATTTTCATTTTGACTTGCGGATTCTAGTCCACAACCTCGTTTTATCGGGTAGCCCATCCATCTTCACTTTCGTCTCTTTATTTCGATCTCTATGTCTGTTTAGGAACACCATACCTCACACCGATACAGTAGTACTGATTTCAGTCACGAGTTGTGTTTTTTACTGCATCTCTGACTGTTTGTGTGTAAGCGAGCATATGTCATCTGTATTCCGCAATGCTCCAATATGATCAGAAACAACTATAGCATTGGTTAAAATACACATACTTGCTTTGCTCCTCGAGTGTTAAGCATTTTCCACTTATTTAACTTTTTATTCGATTTTCAGTATCCCAGCGACACAGGATTAGTGGTTAAAGCTGCGGCTTTCAAATCCCGGGTTCAAATCCCGATAGGGGCAAGATGCAAAAGGGATTTTAATCAGTAATTGTTTAGGCGTTCCAATCAGTGGTGAGCTTTGTAATGTGCAGATGGTTTCTATACGTAAAATCGGTCCTATAGCCGTACGTCCTCGCTATAGCCGAAACGTCAAATTAAAAGTGGCCACAATGGGCCAACTGAGCCTGAGTGACGTATGACAAAAAAAAACCACGATTCTGTACATTCCTGCTATTTATTTGCTGTCTTTGCGCTTTATTTGTTATGCCCACGCTATGTATATACCAGAGAATATCATTTATTTATTGTTATACCAGAGAATATCATTTATTTCCCATCTGACTTCATTGAGGCCTAGAATTTCGATCTGAAAGCGTTTCATTTCCTTCTCTACTTTTAGAAGCCTTGAGGTTTCTGTTAGAGTTATGATGTTCTAGTTCCCGAATCATCTTTGTACTATAGCCAAGGTTCGATATTTGATTTTGCCGGTTTGCGTTGTTATTTCTTAATCGAAGTGATTTTGGTCCAATGAATCCTGATATTATGAGTACTAATATTAATTTCTAGTTCGTTGAATCAATTATGTTGATGCATGCTGGAAAATAGAAAATTTCTCGAAATCGTAATCATGCATCCAACTAAAACATTTAACGATGTACGAATATATTTTCGCCAAATTTATAAAATAAATTGGATTGCCATAGGTACGATTAAAGGTTTAACATTTTGTTTAATTTTTGTACCTTCTAATCAACATTTCTAAGAATCCAAGTAATTTATTTCATTTCGTACGAAATCTTTAAATAAATTCCATATATACTAATACGGTAAATATTTTATCTTTTACAAGTTTATACAAAAACATTTTGATGATAAGACATTTCCAACAAACCCAAACTGCAACTATTTCTATAAAATATAAAATAAAAAAATTTCTAAGAAAACTTAAAAGAAACGATAAAAAGGCCAAGAATATATTTTTATTGTGCTGTTTAAACTTCAAACAAACATCAATATTATAAGCTATCTGTTGCATGTATTGTATCATGCACTTGGTTTATCAATCAATAACAAGTCGTCTTGATATGCATTCTTTGTTTTAAACATTTAAAAGGAGTGAACATACAATATACATGATTGAAGGAGATGATTGGGCACTGTCCCAAACGAACGAGTGTATGAATTATATGCTAATATCGGTTATATATGCCGTATCAATGCCAAACTTGGTCCAAGATCTTATGTTTGTGCCTTATCAATGTGGTGTAAGATACAGGACTCTACTGTTGTCGCACTTATCGTAGTCTGTCGCAAAGTGTACTACAAGTTTTAGAGCAGCTCCTCTAGAGATATTCTACGTCATGAGTAGGGTATAAAAAATAATAATGTATAGGTATGGACTATTGTGTACATACAACAAAACACAAGTTTAACCAACAAGACTACCAAATCTTCAATTTTGATAGTCTTGAACAGAATTTACCCCATACATTAACATATGCATCTGAAATAATTCATGTGACCTGATAAAGCTCATTCGTTGATGCTTGTATTATTTAGGATGCTGTGATATACTATATTAGTAGTTGAGGTCTCTCAGCTAGGCTTGGTTTTTCCATGACTACGTATGTCTATATTCGTACAGTTCTTACCAATTAACAGATTAAACCAGTACGGTGTGTTGTTGCGGGATACCATCTGTCCTGGCTGCGAAAATTTGGCGGAGGAAGAAATAATACTTCACTTGTTTGTCTGATGATATTCTACCTTCATCGAAAGCTCAAGATCTTGTGATGAGTATAGTAGACATTTTAATGTACTAAGGTTATGGATTATACATGCAGCTCTTGCAACAACGCTCACTTCATTGTATTTGCAAGGTTTTGTTTTATTCAAAATATAAGTTTCACTAACAAGACGAGAGTGGCAATTTCTTAAGACAGAATTTACACGACACATACATCAATAATGTTAAATATAAAAGCTCGTTCGTTGATGCTTGTTATATTTAAGATTCTATGGTATATCATTTTGGTAGTTGAGCTCTATCTATCTATCCATGTCAGTCTTGATCCGTATACTTATTATCACTTAAGAGGAGCATCAAATTAGTACGGTGTGGGAGTTGTGATTGTTTACTATCTCATAAACAAACAAGCGAGTAGGCTAAGGAATTAATTCCATGATTACTGCTCGTCCTTTTCATATGTCCTCATTTTGGTGCGAAGTAGCGATATTCATCGAAAATTCACCGGTTGTTCCAAGGCGCAGTCTTTTCGCAGTATTTGTGGCCGTATTTCGCCAGAAACCCTTCGAATGTTGATTTCCAGGTATTCAATTGTCTCTGGTTTATCGACGTAGACGAGTGACAAAACTTTACATAACCCCAAAGAAAATATTTTAATGGGATTAAATCACACGATCTTGGTGGCATTGGACCATAAAGCGAAATAATTCTTTTATTAAAAGTTTCTTTGAGTAAATCAATTGAACCGCGCTGTGTGGCATATGGCTCTGTCCTGTTCTTAATGGTATTTCGACAAAAGCTTGTGGATTATCCTTACCCCAAATGCAACAATTCTGCTTATTTACGAACGATCGGCGAACGAAAGTTTGATTAGAAACATCAATATCAATTTGTGCTTCAGCCCTGCACAAGTTGAATCTTGAAAGCTTTAAAGCCAGGCTTCTTTTGTAAAATCTTCCATAAAGTGATGAGACCGGTGAAAAATTGCTTAATTTGGATCTTCTTCAATGCTTTCCTGCACAGGAACTACAGCTGCTTCAGTGCGCACTGTTCGGCGTCTCTCGGGATGCACACTATCATTAAGAGTAAACGTGGCCGAAATCGATCTATTGTTAATCGATAAAAATTTCAATAATTTGTAAAGCAACGCCAAGTAAGTATATCTATAGTAAAATGTCAAACCAAACTATAAACAAAAACCAACTATTCACTGTTAAATGGGTTGTCAAATAAATCGGGCTTGCCAACTCAAAGTTGTGAACCTCTAGAAAAACACTCTTTAGCAGAACTCTCTCGAGCCAATCGCCCTATACTCCAACAAAATACAAGTTTCACCAACAAGACGACCGAATCATCCATCTTATATTTGCAAGTGTCAATGGCTTATGACAGAATTTATACGACACATAAAATGTAATCGCTTAACGACGCCACATATTAAGGCAGCATATGCTTCTGAAACATTAAATGTAATATAGGTAATTTTAATAAGTTCGTAGGAAAAGTAAGAAAAAAACAGGATATCGACAAAACTCGATTTTATTATTCAACATAGTTTCCTTCGAGGGCGATACAACGAGTATAGGAATGATGAAGTTATCGATGAAACTCGATGACTTCATCATTGGACTCTTCTTTCCTTGCTTGCCTCTTTTAAGATCTAAAAACAGGAAAAAGTCGCTGCGGGTTCAATCTAGAGAATATGGTTGGTGAGTAAGCAATTGAAGCTCAATTCATTCAATTCGCCATCGTTTTAATAGATCTGTGACACGGTGCATTGTCTTGATGAAACAACACTTTTTGTAAATGTAACCGTTTTCTTGCGATTTCAGCCTTCAATCGATCCAAAAGTGCACAGTAATAGTCGCTGTTGAAGATGATTCCTTTTTGGAGATAGTCGATGCCATGTCTCATCCATTGTCACATATCGACGGTATAATTCCATTTTATTGCGGTTAAACAGCGCCAAATACACCTCTGAAGCATCGAATCGTTGTTGTTCAAGATCGGGCTTTCGCATACCCAAATGTTTGTGTAAAATAACACTACCATTTGATATCTAGCTCGTGCACCTTCAATTTGCGATCGTTCATAACCAATTTGTGGATTTTTTTTATGTTTTCTGGAATAACTGCGAGATAAGGCTGGGCGTCCCTGCGCCCTGCATCATTTGTGCTGGTACGACCACATTTAAATTCAGCAATTCACTTCTCTACCATTTGTCTCGATGGAGCAGAGTTTGGATAATTTCTATCGAGCCATTGTTTGGTTTCCTCGAAATTCACCTTTTTCTATTTTTTTAAAAGACAAAAGTTGCTTCACACAAAATGCTATACCTCACGAATCAATAGTCGATTGTTGTGAAATTAATACACGTCATATGGAAAAAATTTTAGTAACGCCATCTATGTCTCATCCAACGGACCTATTGAATGACCCTGTAAAAGATCTTTTATTTCTGCTCGTATTATTTAGGATGATTGGATATATCGTACTTAAAGCTTAAATTTAAGTTATATAACAATAAATATAGTAGCATAAACTAGTGCGGCATATATATATATATATATATATATATATATATATATATATATATATATATATATATATATATATATATATATATATATATATATATATATATATATATATATATATAAATATATATATATATATATATATATATATATATATATATATATATATATATATATATATAAAAGGTGGTTTAATTTTCAGCGTCCTCGGCGGCCAAATTTTCAAATTTTCGATGACGCTTAGGCATAATTGAGGTTCTATGCCGTTAATGTGCCGAATTATCTCATTCTTTAGCTCTTGAAGTGTTGCTGGCTTATCGACGTACACCTTTTCTTTCAAATAACCCCAAAGGAAGAAGTCCAACGGTGTTAAATCACATGATCTTGACGGCCAATTGACCTCGCCTTCACTTGAGATAAAACGGCCATTGAATTTGTCGCGCAAAAGAGCCATTGTTTCGTGTCACCGTCAGCCAGTGACGCCGCCCTGTTGAAACCACATATCGTCCACATCTATATCTTCCAATTCGGGCCATAAAAAGTATACGATAGTAGTATTCACAGTAACTGCCTGACCGGCCTCATTTTGGGAAAAATACGGCCCGATGATGCCGCCAGCTCATAAAACGCATCAAACAGTCACTCTTTGTGGGTGTATTAGTTTTTCGACAATCACTCTTGGTTTTGATTCACCCAAATGCGGCAATTCTGCTTATTGACGAATCCACTGAGGTGAAAATGTACCTCATCACTGAAGATGATTTTCTTCGAAAATTGATCATCCACTGTTGCCATTTCTTGCCACCATTGACGACGTTTGGAATGGTTAAAAGGCTTTTGTTTTTGAGTCAATTGCACCTTATAAGCGTGTAAATGCAACTCTTTATGCATAATGCTTATCAACAACGACCGTGAGAGGTGTAATTGTTAGGCACGACGACGAGTTGAGGTGGACGGCTCTTCAGATTTGCTCAAATTTTTGCACGATTTTTTCAAATTCTACGTACATTTGGACTATTAAATTGACCGAAAAATCACGAAGTGCACGATATACATTTTGATTTGAACGCTCATTTTCATAATATGCCTGAATAACTTAAACTCCTTGCTCGATTGTGTAAATTTTCATGGTTCAAATTGAGTTAGTCTGAAATTGAGAAATGCCAAATTTAATGCAGAAAAAAACTTGACGATTAGGTGCGGTTCACAATCAACGTTGGCCCTTAAAATTTAACCACCCTTCATTTATAATATATATATATATATATAATATATATATATATATATATATATATATATATATATATATATATATATATATATATATATATATATATATATTATATATATATATATATATATATATATATATATATATATATATATATGCAGTTCTAAGCATTCATCACCACATAATATATAAATGTGCAAAAACTTAACATTAAATATCTCTTGTGCTTGGCTTGAAGGAGCATTTTCTTTTGAAAAGTTGCGCTTTACTAACATCATAATACTGTCGACAACGACGAGAGGAGAAAAGACAGATATAAGCTCGTAAAACTTAATTGGTATTTTCAATCAAAAATTTTATTACCGTGTGCATTTCGAAATAAATAATTTTATAGTTTTTAATTATATATATATATATATATATATATATATATATATATATATATATATATATATATATATATATATATATATATATATATATATATATATATATATCTGCAGACTTTTTATTATTTTTCAAAACCACATATTTTAATTTATACTTATGATTTTATTTTTATGAGTCTGGGCTGTATATCATTATTCATTATACATTATTTTTAAATATGTACACAACATCGTAAATAAGTTCTGAGCGATGCATGTCTCAGCCTATTTAAATGTATGTATATATAGTGTATTGTAAAAATTTTGCAAGATCTCGATCGATTTGCGGTTTCCATAAATGTTGTATATATGTTGCTGCACGCTTATCATATTGGCACACCCGCCTTTCAAATTATATATATTATACCAAAACAAATTTCCCAGAATTTGGTCGAACATGTCTCCAAATTTTATCTACCCTAAACTATATACACAATACTGCATATTTTACTGGGAATTACCAAATATGTAACGTTTTTAGTTAAACAAACAATATTTTATGCGGTCTAGCTATAGACTATAAATATAACACAGAATGTGTGTATGTTGTTGATACTCGTATATGCTACGATATATGTTGTTACTCAAATCAAAAACTATATAGCAGCTACACTAGTAAATATATAATACAAAAATAATAATAATTATTCAATGAATAGGCATATCTCCAGTGGTATGACGCACATCAATGAGTTAATTTTGTTAAATTGTAAAAAAATAACACAAAGTTTTTGTGGATAAACCGATGTTTAAAAATATATATATATATACTCTCGTACTACACTATTGTTTACTTGTATACATAATATATTTGACACTAACTAATTATGTGTTTGAATATACATAAAATAAATATCGATATGGAATGATAATTTTTCTAATACCACCATGTCATTGTCGTCTATTGTATAATGTGATAGTTATTAGGCACAATCGCTATCGTATACTTAGTGTGACGATTGTTATTGTTTAATCTTACTTGGAAAGCGCGAAATAAACCAAAATAATATTATAGTTGGGTAAAGAAATAAAATTTACGTTACCTGGAATTTATTTCAGTCACTTGGTTGTAGCAACATTGATGCTAGATCGCTCTCTACGCCATGGACCTGTGGAAACTGACTTCAATCTCTTCACCTATCTCTCCGTTTCAAGAGCGTTGTATCCTTGATTTCATGTATTGCACGATATCAGGAATTCACATTTAAAGGGAATCTGATCAATAATATATAAACAACTTCATCTTATCCACTTTCGCAATATTTTTCGAGTTTAGTGGACCTACTCATCGAACCATCTTGAGGTTTTGATGAAGGTAGAATATCGTTAGAGTAGAGATTCTCCAAGAATTTAGTCTACTTTTGCGCTAGAAAAGGACAAGTCCAAATGGAGTACTATCTTCATAGTTATGGCAGTAATCATGGAATAACAACCGTCGTCTACACACATGTCGTCACAAGTCCGATTGTCAGCGACATGGTGGACCTTGATATCTTCTCACACACTATTATTTTGAATAATGAAAAATCCAAGAAACTTGGTTCAAACATGTGGTTATCACTACTCAACTCGATTGCTCCTTGGTATCTTAAACCAGAGATCAGATATTATGTTTTTGACTCGTTCATATTGAGACTCACGGAAGCTGGATACTGCCCTATACTAGATAAATATCTTTTTCACTCCGTGGCCGCTTAATCCGGACACAGTGTTTCGGGTGTATTCCAATATAAGATTAATTAGTAAACAGCGCATCTCCTTGTCAAACAACAGAATTAATTGCAAAAGTATTCGATAGTCTATTCTCAACTTTGACACAACATTGTGATATACATATACTGGGTGGGGCAAAAGTTCCGCTACCATTTTGATTGCCTATAACTTTGTTCAAAGAAAAGATAAGTAGATTTGGTTTTCATAAAAAGTTTATTTGGTTTTTTTCGTTATGATTAGAAAATTTAATCGGCTAAATGGTGACCGCGATTCACTATGCAACTTTCGGCTCTTTTTAAGGTATTTTTCATAACATCCTGCTACATCTCAGGTTGAATTTCTTCAATATTCAAACGAATATTGTCTTAAAGATGTTGAATCAAATTCAATAATTAAATTGTTGAACGGGCTGTGTGTCCTGTGGCCCCATCTCGCTGAAACCACATGTCTTCTAGTCCTTGCTCTTCCATTTCAGACACAATCATGTTCGAATCATGTCTTGGTACCGTTCGGCAGTAACAGTGACACCTGGGCCATTTTCAACAAAATGATGTTTCCAGCATGAATACCTCAGTCCACACCATATTGTTGTTTTATGTGGATGCAATGATGTTTGATGAATTAATTGAGGATTCTGTGTTCCCCAAAACCGACTGTTCTGTTTATTGACGTGGCCACAGAGATAAATCGCTCATTATAAATTTAGACGAGAAATCTTCAATTTCACCAGACAGCCTTAGGATTGCATTACTGTACTCAACGTGTTGATCAGAATCACTCGGTAGCAATTTCTGGACTAATTGAATTTTGTACGGGAACATTTTCAAAATTCGCCTTAAACTGCGTGCAGAAATGTCTAACTGGGAACCACGTTTCCGAATTGATGGTTCTGGAGACTCTGAACACTATCGTGCACCAGAGCCACATTTTCAGCGTTACGAGACGTCCGTTATCTTCCAGAACGAGTTCTGTCTGCTGTCGTACCGTATTGTCGAAAATTCACATGTAAACGATAAATTGTGGTTTTGTGAGGCACTGGACGATTAGGATATTTTTGACGCAATTTCCTCTGAGTGGCAATAATGGAACGATTATTTTCAATAAATATTGTCACTATTTCTGCTCGTTCTTGTGGCGTATATTTATTTATTATAAAATTGGGGCGTCCACATAACACAATGGTTAAAGCGAAACTGAGCTAAACATCACATAACCAAAATGGCGCGCAAATAAAATGGTAGCGAGACTTTTACTCCACACTGTATACTTGAATCATCTGTAAAGAAAAAAATTTGGTCAGTGATTTGAATGGAATCCTCCTTGTTAGTCACTGATAATTTCCACCACCAGAGAAGTAATTCTGACTAAGATAGTGTACGACAGTAATTTGTATGCTTTCTTTGGCCGTACCATTCCAGTCAGGTCGATATAAATGCCCCTTCGAATATCAAGAGCTCTGAATTTATGCAATCAACACCAGATGAACGATTTTTGGCCTTGGCGAATTCCTCATAAAATGGATCCTCATTGAAAATCTACGGGTTCTATATTTAAAAGTATTAAAACAGATTGTGATACATGTAGAACATTAAGGTCTGAAATGATTATACACAGAGGTTCAATCATTCAGAGATTCAAATTTTCAATCATTGACCGGTGTTGAATGCAATTCACTAAAAATATGGTCCAATAATCATTTCTGAAGTTATTTCAAAACGTACTGTACATGTAAGGACATTGAACTTCAACAATTATTCTTGGGTTATGGGTGCCCCATATTCTGCAATTTTGTTGATTCACGTTACCATTGAGTCTGTAGCTCTACTATAGTCAAATACATCTTTTTTGTTCGTATATCAATTCTGTTAACTGTGTTCCTCTCAAACTCCTCCATAGATTTCTTTCAGTATTAAGTAGATTAGTCTCGACCGCCTATGATTTTCCCAGACCGGTGAGTCAAGTGTTCTCCAAGGATTGTCCTGGTTCTGTCTAATTTTCTCTGTACTCGTACATTAATGAGCTTCTCTTAATGCGCTTAATGCGATTTCAAAATATGATCTCTTGCTTGTGGATTGGATAATACTGTGATCGATGTATATGAAGTTGACTAGATAAAGGTGTCCCAGAAACGATTCAGTCCAGCTCTGATACTACATTCAAATGATAAACTGCCTAAGAGATATGATTTATCCTTAGTTATAATTTTTTTATTCAAAATTCAGCTCGGTCACCCATTTACCAACAATATATTGAAACTTTGTACTGTTTACCTCATAAATTGCTACAGAAACCACCTTATCGTCTGATTCACGTGTAAGTTGCACTTTATAATTAGTAGGTTAATTGAATAGCATGAAAAACATCAATAATTTAATTAGTGGGACGAATTTACTTTAACCTCAGAATACTATAAATAATTATATCAATATAGTCGATTTGTTTAGAAAACGTAATAGAATTACTGGCCTCGCAATCTCACAAGTAATGATGAAGGTTCAGATAACTACGTCCTTGTGTATGAATGGTGCACTTTGAAGCTCTGGTATGAATGGTGCACTTAGGAGTTAAGCTCTGAAGGTATTTCCTGTGTACATGTAATAACGTATAATACTCTTATCTATGCTATGCAACAGGGGTTACTTTAATAACCCATCGCCATTTTTTGTGAGGAAATGTATGACTGGAAAAAGTCTGACAGCTATATAGCTAAGTGAAGTAATCACGAACCACCACTATAATTGTGATAGTATCGAATATAACTGGTATAATGTATAATATCCGCTGACCAATCAAAGTTCCATCAAAACGCTTTAAGATAGTCCAGAATCGTCTCTAATCTACAAATGTAATGCCAGATTCAACATAAATCTGGTATGTTGTAGATCAGGAATTTAATCAGTTGACAGCGAGTACGCTAGGTTAAAAGGAAGAGCCGCCTTTCGGTAGCCGAAGAGGCAGCACGGTGTCGTAATCGAAACCGATAAAGTCAGATTGTTGTCACGATGCGGGCCAGCAATGTATAAAAGCTCTATCTATTCTATTACAAGCTCGTCCATCGCTTTATCGAACGGCACCCTGTAGGCACAGTTTCTTAAACAACATACATAATATTGTTATGAGTCATGTATTATGCACAAAATATTAAGAAGATTTTATTCGTAGTAAACTCTAGAAATAAAGAAACCTTCAATCGGTTTTGCGCGTTACAATGAATACATTATAAATAGCATAGAAAACTATAAATTAGCATTGACTGGCATTAAACAACAACTACAGGCAAATCTAACCCAAAAATATATTAATATAAAGCCGCCTTAATAAAGTATGTTGAGTAAACTTTCTCTCTATATACACATATATATGTATATAGTATATATACCCAGTACATTATGATGAATCACTTAATCACTATCGATTTTAATATGTGAGACACGCAACTGCAAAAATAATTCACCGCCGAGGATTATATTACATGGCCATTATTTTCTATATTGATGTTCCCATTTTTGTTTAATTTTATTATATAATTATAAATTTTATTGATCGTTAACACAAAAGTGCAGTACATATATTTCGGTGGCAGTAGGATGTAGAAACAGCAGTGGATATTGCGGTGGACTTGCGCAATATCGGCATAATGCATTTATATTGCATCGATCTGCTATATAGAAATCGTAAAAATATTTGCTTTATCATTTCTATTGATTTAACACAAACACCCACACTCACATATAAATTTATAATTAGAAGTTCCGATGACGTCACTGATAAAGAAGCACCTCGGTGTATATAAAGATGATAAAAATAATTTGTTTTTACCCCATCACATCGCGATTTTGCACAATTACCTCATTTGTGTTTAGACAAAAAATGTATGATAGTGAAACAGCAAATTCCATTTATACGATGATAAGACACTGAGTATATAAGGTTGATAAGAAAATGGGAAATTATTTAGAAAGAAAAAACATAAACAATAGATCGCTACTGTATTTAGACCGTCTCCCGCAAAATACCCTCCTTAAAGATGTCTTCAATTGCAATCATTCAAATACCCATTGCTGAAACTAGTTTTTTGAACTGTACAGTAACTGTTTTCATAATTAGAAAGCAAATAGAGAAATAACAAGAAAAAAATCTCAAGATGTTCATCACAAAATCATCATTTTTGCCTATATGTGCAGCATACGAGGGGAGTAACAAAAATTCGCTTACTAGGCGACTCTTAATGTCATATCTTTTCCAATTGTCTTATGAGACTTCTTTCAAAAATTCCAAGAAAACGCAAATAAGCTGAGAATGCATCAGACTAAATTCCACCACTAATGCAAACTCGATATGTGATTCTCTACGGTTTTTGACGTAAACTGAAGTCAGTATTAATATTCAATTACATTATATGTCTCTACAGACCCGAGCCCCGGAAAGATCTTCCATCGATGACGTTACTGTGACTTTGGTAAGCCCCAAAGTTGACGAAAATACCCGATTGACACTAGAAATTATTACTGATAAATAGACCTTGAATGCCATGGCTGTATCGCGAACAGATGAAGAAATTGCTCGATGGGCTTCACGAATTTTAAATGAGGTCCAAAAAAAAAAGATTCCAGTGCTTTTTGCTAAATATTTCCTAAATAAAATTGAAAATGGGCAATCTAGCAATTTTAGTAAGTTGTAACTAGTGACGAATCTTGGTTCTATAAGTTCGGTCCGGAAACCAAACACCAGTCCACCGTATGGAGCCCAACAGAAGCAAACCCACTAGTAAAAGCTAAGCCACAAAAGTAATAATGCCAGTATACTTTACCCGATCAAATATTGTAGCTGCCATTCACATGGAAAACGGGTCAGACGGTAACTGCAAAGTGGTATACCGAAGACTACTTTCCAAAAGTTTTCAAAAATTTGTAGGAAGCACCCCAAGAAAGAGGACACTGTTGACGGAACGAGTAACATTATTGCGATCTCTGGCATCGAAGTACAACCAGTACCATATTCCTCAAATCTAGCCCTTGTTATTTCAGGTTATTTCCAAAAAATTAATACAAATTTGAGAGGTCTTTAGCACTAACGCGGGGATCAATGATGCGATTATTGCTGAGCTTGATAAGACTTTTCTGATCAACTAAGCGAACTTTTGCTACTCCCCTCGTATATAGTTGTGTGATTGCTGAATTTATATATAATGGCAATCATTTCTCAAACATCAGTTGTACGATTTTCTGTTTAACGATATAAGTGATCTCGATCTTTTGTGGTCATCATAAAAAATCGAATCGTGATGTTTCGAAAACAAAATCTAGCACACATCTCTAACATAAAATAAATACGCTTAATTGTTGTTGCCAAAATTCGTATCAAGCCAAAATATGATCTCTATAAACGATCTTTACTTTCACAACGTCCATAATTATAGTTATGAACTTATGCTTATTCATCGGTCAAATAACTATTTACTTTGTTATTCTCATTAATCATTAGATCATTAGTTATTTTGAAGTAACCTATATCGTCACTGGTTCATATTGTGATAAAACATACCTTGGCTAAAATCTTAGGTTACGGATTTTTATAATATCAAGCAGGCTCGAATGGCCCTATTGGCATCTCCCCCCAGACGTAATACTATCAGTCCCGAATCTGTAGGTTTTTCGAATGTAGCCCAAAATATCCAAGTATTCTCAATGGTGATCAAAAAGCAGTGTACAAACAGTAAGGACTGGAGACTTACAAGAAGTAAGTTTCTTCTACTCTTACCCCACACTGTTCGCAGTTAGCGTTGTTCCGAATTTTCATTAATGATTAACTGGCTGTAATTTGATTGCTTTCGATGTCATAATAATGCCCACATTACTGTAACGATGTTATTAGTACAAAGAAGATTGCTGAATTTCTTGCTGTCCTTAATCAGCTTGGAAATGGTCAATGGATTGTTCAATGAGCTTAGGATAACTTTACCGTCTGTACGAATGTACCATCAAAATAATATTAATTTCGCAATATATCCCCAAACTGCGAGAAGCTCTTAATCCATGCGTGATGGACAGTATAGATATCATAACCAGCAGCTTGATTTTGAGTATAAACCATCCGAAAAGAAAACTAATCAGATTAAGAAAATGAATGAGATTACCACTCAAGTAATTTAGATGAGAACCATATCGCTCTCGATAAATAAACCAACTCTGATGTTGAATTAAGTCAAGACCCTGTTACTGATCATGTCGAGATCTTGCTATTGCTACATATATGTATGTACACTTTTCTTGCATCTACCAGTTCGGGTAGGAGTTGATAAGTTGCATTTTGTCTAGAATCCAGATCATTTAAACTGTTCATCAATTTTGTTATAAGATGTTTGGCAACCCAACTGTTGCCAACTTTCAATATCGCAATATACTTTAACCAGCACAAAACAAGAGTATTCTCATACCGTATTTGTTACAAAAGATTCTAGCTTACACTATATACTATCTAGTTTCGAGACATCAGTGACAAATTGTAACGTTTTGAACCGAGGTTATGGCTAACTAATGTGGTGCAGTCAAGATACGCCAATTCTTCCTTTTCGGAATGCGCGTGGTTTCTAAAAACTTTCAACTCGTCTGCCGAAAAGTGTTGTTTCCGCCAGGTGATTAAAATCATGGATGACCACTTTTATTTTGGATCCTATTTCTGTCGCCGGTTGTAGCTTAATGGTTAGGAGAGTTTTCATTACTCGGCGGTCTTGAGTTTGATTCTCATAGTTGACCAAAAATTACCATGCACCAGATAATATAAAATGCGGTTGTGTGTAAAAACATTCGTTGGCGGTTTCACCTACAATGTGCAGTTGAGACGCGGCAAGGGCCGTTTTCAGCACTAAGCCATAGATTATTTATTTATTTTTATTACACAGTTCTTACAATAGTCCATTCATTACTACGTTCTAGAGAAGAGTTGATAGCACATTTACTTGCGGTATCCCTCTGACCCACCGTCGTCTAATAGAGTTACTTCTCAGCTCATAGTTTACAATCTTACTTTCAAGCATGTGATAGAATAACCCGTTTAAATTTATGTATTTACTTCTCAATAGTAACTTACCAAGATGTTGTATCAGAAAAGTGATTCGAGCACTGAACTGAGGCATACTTAATTCGAATAACGGGGTAAATTTCCTGGACGTCTGATGTCAAAAAGAAGTGAAAATTGACTGGCCACTCATTTCCGGACTTCTCTTTGTGAGATTATTTGAAAAGTAAAGTGTACATCAGCAAATCTCAGACTATAAACGAACTCATGGCAAATATTCGTGCTGATACTGTACGGCCCAGAAATACTAGAAAAGTTAATAGAAAACGCATATATTGCAAAGGACTGAATTGAATAAAACAACCATCTAACATCTCTTCTAACATCTAACAACCTCTTAAGGGTAGCCAGGTCCGATATTTGATATTTGTGTCTTCTGTACATAACCTGTCCTCAAAACGAGCTTAAAGTATCAAGGAACATTAATCTGATTTTTACCTTGTCCTAGGGCTATCCAAACAAAATTAAATAAAGCCAATCTATAGCAACAGATTCTAGCTCTTAGATTTTTGCAACCAATGGCGGCAATATGAGAGGGTCACCAATTAACGTTTTACACAGTCTCGTTATGTTACAAAGTATGACGTTGTGCTTCGATATTTAAAAGCTTTTGAATAAAAATTTTAATTTCACAGCTTGAAATTGATTTTTTTTTAGAATACGAGGGCAACTGCTTAAATTGAACACGTACAACTATATACAGCAATTCAGCATGTAGTAAAACTCAGTTCTACTTTAGAAGCCTGGAATAGACAATAATATTTTTTGAGATGCTATTTCAAATCTGACGATGGCTTTACTCGTCATTCAAAAATACATAATTGTGGATGTTGCTAGATCTGATGCGCTACTCGAATCAAGCTGGGATTAAGTAATTAAAATCCAGTCAAACTCATTATGAAACATAAAGACAACAATTTATGTGCATCTCTCATGTAACATAACTATTTACATCCGCAAAATAAAATTCTTACGCTAATCTATAGAAACGGAAATTGAATGTCAAAAACATTTGTGAACTTCCTTCCACATAGTGTGTACCAAATAGAAAATATATAAGTACATATAATTATACGAAATGATAAACTTTCAACTTAACATACGTAATTTTTACTAATTAATTGCAAAACAAAATTATTTTGAACATAATTGATAATATCATGTTGGAATTTTTAAATAAAAATTCCAAGAATTGAATCATACAAATGCCAACAGCGAAATTGTTTTGCTAATTTCGCAATCGTCACTATTGTTTCAATATAATTGTGTTACACATTTACAAAACGAACAATTTTGTTGCTCGAGTTTAACAAAACGGTGACGGTCACAAAAAATGTGTATCGAGAGTATTAAGCCGGTTTAAAAAGCTTTATTAGCCACAGTTTTGAATTTGTGCACTGCGAGAGCTTTGTGAAGCTTTATTGGTTAGATCTGTCTAGGTGATGTATTTGGATCTCTGGACAATTCTAGGTTTTCCGTTTTTTCCAACAATGTTCCGTTACACTGAGCGAGCTTTAAAAAGCCTTAGTTGTTAGACTTGATTGATTCTAGGTCTCTATCAGCATCAGAGTCATTAGTCCAATACTTTTCCG
This sequence comes from Tipula lateralis, assembly GCA_963932295.1. NCBI lineage: Eukaryota > Metazoa > Arthropoda > Insecta > Diptera > Tipulidae > Tipula > Tipula lateralis. Next base: position 181,777,369 of record OZ010738.1, on the reverse strand, counting down.
CTTATGTTATAAAACTTTGTTTGATCGATTTTCGAATGACTAAGTCTCGGTTGAATAAAGCTTTAAACTTATTAGCCACAGTTTTGAATTTGTGCACTGGGAGAGCTTTGAAAAGCTTTATTGGTTATATCTGTCTGGTTGATGTATTTGGAACTCTGGCCATTTCTAGGTTTCTTTTAGTCTCTAGGTTCGTTGACCAACAATTTTCCGTTTTTTCCAACAATGTTCCGTTACACTGGGCGAGCTCTAAAAAGCCTTAGTTGTAAGACTTCATTGATTCTAGGTTTCTATCAGCATCAGAGTCATTAGTCCAATAATTTTCCGTTTATGTTACAAAACTTTATTTGATCGATTTTGGAATGGTTAAGTCTCGGTTGAATAAAGCTTTAAGCTTCAGTTATGTTTGCGTAGACTGAACGAGCTTTAGGAAGCCTTATCAAAGATTAAGATAAAAGTTGTTGTCTTTTCTAGAGTGTTAAGTCGGTTTATAAAGCTTTGAACTTCAGTTTTGTCAGTGTGGACTGAACGAGCTTTGAAAAGTCGTAATTGCTAGACCTGCCTGGGCATAGTATTTGGATGTCTAAAAAATTCTAGGTTTCTATCAGCATGATAGTCCGATAGTCCAATAATATTCTGTTTATGTAACGAAACGTTGTTTGGTCGATTTTGGCATGGTTAAGTCTCTTTCAATCAACTTGTGTTAAGTCGGCTGAAATAAGCTTTAAGCTTCAGTTTTGTATGTGTGGACTGGGCGAGGCCTTATTTGTTAAACTTGTCTGGGCTGTAGAAAACTCTAAGTTCTCTCGGTCTTTTGATTCGTTGACCATCAATCCAGATTTCCGGTTTTTCCAACAATGTTCAGTTTCACTAGACGAGCTTTAGCAAGCCTTATTTGTTAGACCTGTCTGGGGGAGTGTATTTGTATCTCTAAAAATTCTAGGTTTCTCTAAGCATTAGGTTTCTCTAAGCCGGTCAAACAATAATTTTCGTTTTATGTTACACAACGTTATTTGGTTAATTTTCGAATGATTAAGTCTCTTTCAATCAAATTGTGTTTGTCAAAGATAACGATTAAAACTGTTGTCGTTTCTAGAGTATTAAAGGCGGCAATCAAGTCGCTGGACGCGGTTTCTCCGACGTCTAGAGTGACGTTGGGTTGCCGCTCGTCTCTAAATGAGATGAGTGAGCATTTCAACATTCAGATAGTCTAGATCCCCGGCCACTCGGACGTCATGGATAACTGCACGGCGAACGAATTTGCGAGGCTGCCGGAAAAGGCAAAGTTGGGAAGAACTATTAATGCACTCAAGATTGTACTTATAAAGGAAGCAGTAGCCTCAGCGAACGATAGGCGGACGAACACCCTCTCATGTAGAGTAGCAAGGCAATTCTGGCCGAAGCTGGACTTGAAACGCTCAAAGACACTGATCTCCCTTCGAAGACGTGAACTAAAACGATCGTGGGGATACTCACAGGACACTGCCTACTTGGAAAATATGCGAGAAGGCTTTAAGCTTCAGTTTTGTCTGATTGCATTGTGAAAGCTTTCAAAAGCATTATTGGTTAGATCTGCCTGGGAGATGTATTTGGATTTCTGGAAAATTCTAGGTTTCTCTCGTCGCTAATTTTCCGTTTAAGTAATTTATATATCACCCAGTTGAGTTGGATAGTATCAACTCAATAATGTCTAATTACTGATATTAAATTTTGTCAATTTTATTTTGTTTTTACAGGAAATATGGGAAAAGGCTGAAGAATATCCACTCTACACAATGTTACGTGACAAATCAATGTATGTTCTATGTGCAATATCTGGCTTCTCGAGCACAGATGAATTAACTGACGAGACTAAACGTCTTTGTGATGTACAACCATATTTTTGCATTTTACGTATTACCGAAAAGGAGGTCGCCACCAGTAATAAAATCACAAAAAATATAACAAATCTTATTGGGAAAGCTCTCAATGAATTTAAAGAATTAAAAAATCCCGAAGTTCACGATTTTCGTTACAAAATGGCACTACTCGGTAAACAAATTTCATACGAACGCCAAAAAATGACATGGCATCAAAAATTATTGTATCAATTTCCGCCACGCGTTGCCAATACGCCCGAAATGCCCGAAACGGTAAAGGGTCGTTTGCGCAACGATAATTTTGTGCTCGTTGCAAAATTCGAAAATAACGATACTTCATTCACATTTAGTGTACGATATAATATGACACCGCAAGCCCTATTGGATAAGGTGCTGCAAAAGAAAGCACTCGCCCTAAATAATCGACATGACAAGGCAACCGATTATATATTAAAAATATCGGGACGAGATGAATATTTATATGGTGAATATCCACTCGTACAGTTTTTATATATACAAGATACATTGTCGCGCGACGATGTGCCAACAGTCGTTACACAATGTGTCCAAAATGTTAAGGTTTTCGAAGATAATACGTATCAGGTGATAAACGACGATGATCAGCGTAAAGAATCGAAACAACCATCTACATGCACCCTGCGCAAAAAGAATAAACATCTATCGTCGTGGAATATTAATGAACGTTTTCAGTGTACGGTTAAGTTAATTACGGGACTGAATTGTGATACAAGTCGTACAGTCGAAGTGGGGGTACAGGTTGGTCTCTTTCATGGTGGAAAATCATTGTGCGAACCGAAAAAGACGGTCGAACAGAGATTAAGCGAAACGACAGCATCGTTCAACGAAACTTTGACATACGATATAAATTTGAGTAATGTACCGCGTATGGCACGCATTTGTCTGGTGGTGTATGAAACGACAAAAAGTTCAAAAGGTGGGGTTAGGGGTCGACGTGTCAAAGATGCGAACAAAGAACTTTATATAAATCCTTTGGCTTGGGTGAACACAACAGTATTCGACTATAAAAATCAACTAAAAACAGGGCTTATTAAATTATATACATGGACCTATGCGGAAGATTCGAGTTCCGATGATTTTTTACATCCACTCGGCACTGTCGAATCGAATCCGCGTAGTGATAATTGTGCCACAGTACAGCTATTGCTACATAGTTATAATACAGAGGGTGCAATATTGTATCCGCAGGACGAAACAGTTTTGCAATATGCTAGAGAATTGAGAGAACAAAAAGACTTTTGCCGCGGTAGTGCTGAAGATGAACGTAGTATTAAAGAAATTATCTTACCCTATATGAATAACGATCGGTTTCATGAGATGCATGAACAGGAACGGAACGCGATTTGGGATAAGCGATACGATCTAATGAAAGAGGATGCCGAAGGCTTGCCCTGTTTGTTGTATTGTGTCGAATGGAATGATCGGGATGAAGTAGCGGAGGTGACAAATTTACTACAAAATTGGCCACCGCTTACTGTAGAACGAGCACTCGAACTACTCGATTATGCCTATGCTGATCAATCAGTGCGTCGATTCGCCGTAAATTGTTTGAAACGTGTAAAAGACGAAGAACTACTCTTATATCTATTGCAATTAGTACAAGCTGTGAAACACGAATCTTATCTACATTGCGATCTTGTTGAATTTCTACTCGATCGTGCGCTAAATAACCAAAGAATAGGTCATTATTTATTTTGGCATTTAAGATCTGAAATGCAAGTGCCATCGGTCCAAATACGATTTGGTCTCATTTTGGAGGCGTATCTAAAGGGTAGCCAAGAGCATATTCCGATTCTTCTCAAACAAATGACGTGTCTGGAAAAATTAAAAACGGGTTCAGAAATTGCCAAAAAACATGGAAAAGAAAAGGGGAAAGTACTGCTGCAGGAATTTTTAGAGGACACCCATACCAAACAAGCAATCTCAGAAGTTATAAGTCCGTTAGATCCGAGCTTTCGGTGTAAAACGGTGCGATGGGAAAAATGTAAGGTGATGGATTCAAAAATGCGACCACTATGGATCGTATTCGAGAATGCCGATATGCATGGCGATGATATTTATATTATATTTAAAAATGGTGATGATCTACGTCAGGATATGCTAACATTGCAAATGTTACGGGTTATGGATCGAATATGGAAAAGTCATGGACATGATTTTCGTATGAATCCATACAGTTGTATAAGTATGGAACGTCGATTGGGCATGATCGAAGTGGTTTTGAATGCCGAAACAATAGCGAATATACAAAAGGAGAAGGGTATGTTTTCGGCGGCGTCGCCGTTTAAAAAAGGATCGCTATTGGCATGGCTCAAAGAAAACAATGCAACCGAAGAGCTATTACAAAAAGCAATAAATGAATTTACATTAAGTTGTGCTGGTTACTGTGTCGCCACATATGTATTAGGCGTGGCAGATCGGCACTCGGATAATATTATGGTTAAAAAGACTGGACAATTATTTCATATTGATTTTGGTCATATATTAGGACATTTTAAGGAGAAATTTGGTTTCCGGCGTGAACGGGTCCCATTCGTGCTAACACACGATTTTGTATACGTTATAAATAAAGGACGACGGGAGGCAGATGAATTCAGATCATTTCAAAATTTATGTGAAGAGGTTAGTTTGGTTTTAGTGGCCCTACGATATATTAAACTGATTATTTTCGATTTTCCAGGCATTTTTAATTTTAAGACAACATGGCTGTTTAATATTATCGTTATTTGCGATGATGATCTCGACTGGACTGCCGGAACTATCATCGGAAAAGGATCTTAATTATCTAAGAGAAACCTTGGTACGTAGCAAATAGCTTACTTGAATTGGGGCACACCTAATAAATATGCATTTTTATTATTACTTAGGTGTTGGATCTACCTGAAAATGATGCACGGGAACATTTTCGTTCAAAATTCAGCGAGGCCCTTGTAAATTCATGGAAAACATCACTCAATTGGGCTTCGCATAATTTTTCGAAAAATAATAAACAGTGACATCAGATTGAACGTCAATTTTCGACAATTTAAATCATCACCTTCATCATCATCATCAACCAAATAAAAAGAAAACAAAAAAGATAAAACACGACGAATCATCTTAAGAAAAAAAAAATTTTTTTCTATGATTTTTCTTTCTTGACTAAAAAATACAAATTCTTAAAATTTTTAAATACAAGCAACCAATCTTTCAGCACTCCTATACACTCGTATTTACAACAAAACATAATTATATTGGGAACATCTCGTACAAACATATACACACAGACACACACACATACTCATATCCGATTAGTTGATCCAAATAATAGAAAAACCCTGCCTAGAAAATCTATTGCCGAAATCTATGAGCTCGGAATCTCTTCATAAAATTCAAAAACTCATAGGTTATGGATTATCTCGATACACGACCATTAAATAATTTAAATTAAATAATCAAAACCATATTAATTATAAATTTATTTATTTGTAGAATTTAAAAAAATAAAAAAATAATAGAATCAAGCCCTAGAAAAAAAAATACTAAATAATACAATATACAAAAATATTTAAAAAATAAATTAATAATAGTTTACAAATTATTTATTGATTAATTAAAATACAAAAATAAATAAATAATATTGACTAATCATTAATTAATTAATTATACGAAGAGTAATAACAAGTACACCCTTATACACACAAAAAATCAATATATGTAGGAATTTTTAATTTATAATTGAATTTATTTTAGTTTATTTCGATTTATTTTTAAATTTAATTAAATTAATTATAATTAATAAAAAAAATAAAATTATTTAAATAAAATACAAATCTCTGAATAAAATGACCGATATAAAGTTTAATATATTGAGTTTGGTATTGATCCAACTACGACATATTAACCCCACAGCCCCTTTTGACAACAATTTATTCCATTCATGGCCAACTCCGTGTTATCAAACCAATCTGCAATTTCTCCATTTTCTTGGTGAACAACGATTTTTTATAGCGGTTTTTACAAGCCATTATTGGCCCGTACTGTGTCAACAATCCGGCTCCATCGATTTCGATCACAAACCAGGTTACTATTGTGAAATTTTTCGATATCGAAAAAATTCGATTCGATGCGGATTTGTTCTAATATGAAAAGTTTTCGAATTTTTTCGATAATCGAAAAAATTCAATAAGTCGCGATAACATAAAATCATCAATACATAACTAATTAAGAATACAAATTTTTTCGGTGCGTTCGGAAAAATTCACTGACATTTTTCCTTTTAATTTCATAATAGAGCAAATTTATTCGATAACATGTGCGTTCCAAAAAATTCGCTTCGAATTTTTAATTTAAGCTTCATATTAGGGCGAATTTTTTCGATATCGAAAAAAATCGAAATCGAAAAATTTCATAATATGCTCTCAGCTCTTTATATTATTGTAAACAATTAGACAAACTCTACGCCGTGGAGCCATCGTCGCCGACAGCGACCTCTTTGCCTGCCGAAAAGTGGCTTTCCCTTTATAGATCGCTGTATCATTCGGTTCAGCACGCAGAACACTAAGCCAGCGTACTCGCTGTCCTTTGATTACATGCACGATATCAGGAATTCGAATTAATTTCCTGATCTCGTTTTGATGTGAAATCCTACACATTCATTAATCCTATGTCCATTTTTACAGCAGACTATCAGCGTTGTTAAAATGCTTCGTTTAACTATTTGAGCCTTGTTTTACTGCATTGGTGTCGTCATTTCCCTTTGATTACTATTACCTTTCAATGATTTAAATCTTCCAAGAATCTTATAATTCGTTTGTTGAATGGAATTCTCTTGAGTTTTCTAAGGACATTTCATAGAGTCGTCGGGACTCGTTCAGTTTTTTGGTCAAGTTAAAAATTATTATTGAATTCCATGATTTAATATTTACCCCACAATTTAGGATTCCATATAGACACTCAATTGTTATATCTTGCAGGTTCCTAAGGGCTGCAGCATATTCCATTTTTATATTTATTGTCCAAAACACCAAAGTGGTTAAATATGTGGTAATCAGCAGTCTTTGGTTGTTATATCTACTGTTTAAAATCTCCCAAGCAGGCTGGTGGTTCTCTTCTGTCTATGATCTGTGTGTTCTCATGGATTAGCTTGCTGAATGTGTCACGGTAACCGGTCCACTTTTGATAATTATGGAAAATCGTCCACTTTTGATTCGTGGAAGCCGAATGTCTGTGAGTTGATAAGGCTATTTGATCCATAAGTTTCTGCATGGCCGCTAGTGATATTTTCATTGCCGTTTTTGTCCCGGTTTTCACCAGGTCTCTGATTTCGTTGAGTTTTCTGTAAGTTTGTTGTAGTTCTGTTAGATTCCACAAAAGTTAAAAAAAAATCCAAAATTTGTTAAAAAAAAAATCTGTGCTAAGGAAGCGAAAAGAGCCACAAGAAAGCCGCTAGGGGTTCCGAGTTGAAAATCTCCGATCGCAACTTTTACTAGATGGTCGCATCCGTTGCCAGTATTTCTAAAACATCTAGTTCAGCATTGAAATGTGCAGACGGTGCTCTGGTGGTGGATCCATATTTGCAAGTCGACTTACTGGCAAACGTCTTCACTTCGAACTCGAACTTAGTTATCCCCGATAGAGTTACGCCTCCGTCAATTCTGTATTGTGGTCTTGTCTTCAGGAACCTGAAGACAATGAACATAAGTAAGGTCACCGGACCTGACGGAATTTCTGTATATTGAAGGAGTTTGCCAGTGACTTGGCTAGGTAAGCAAGGTAAACGCTTGGAAGAGTTTAATAGTAAAATAATATCAGATAGACAGTATGGCTTTGCGAAACATGATTGTGTTTGAGAAGGTTTGACTGAACAAGGTTTGACATGATAATCTAATTTGTAAACTTGTGGCATACTGCTTGGATTCGCTGACCAACAAGTGGTTAAAACGCTTTCTCAAAGACCGAAAGATAAACGTTCTGCTAACTAAGAGATCATCAACGACACACTCCCCAAATGTCGGAGTACCTCAGGGATCAGTTTTGTCACCAACTTTATATTTGCTATACATTAATGACTTATTGGATAGCTCTGTGACCCCTATCGACAGTTTTGCCGATTTTGCAACATTTCACCCTTCTATTTCATTCGAGGTCGAGCATACTTCTTCAGAGTTAAACGGTAAACGGCTGGAAGATGTCTTTTCGCTTAATTCCGATTTGAGTGGGCAGTACAAAATCAGGCCAAAAAGAAGTCACAACGAATACACTTTTGTGGTAAAACGCCACGCTCGCGTGGGTTGTGACTCAATTCGTCTGCTTGGTGTTCAGATTAGCAACAATTTAAAATGGAATGAACACATTATCGCATTAGCCAAATCAGCTTCACGTAAACTCGGGTTCCTCAATAGATGCAGACTGTTTTTTAGATCTCATCAGGTTCTCCAGATATATAAAACCTTTATTAGACCGTGTATACAATATTACTGTCAGGTTTGGGGTGGAGCATATGGCATTGCTCTCAGTTGCTGGATAGAATTCAGCGGCGTGCCATCCGAATAATAGGAAACTCCAAACTTACGAAAGATCTAGACAGCCTACAACATTGCTGAGATGTTGCAGAACTCTGAAGGATTTGACCCTTTATTTGAAGAATAGCGCGTTGGGTGCAGGAGTTCTGACAGTTATAAGGAGCCAGGACTGTTTAAACGTCTGATCTGGTCTCTTATTATGTCAAAATATGAACTTCGAAACTTTGTGCAGCAATATTGGTTTTAACATTTTACGATTTGTGTCAAATATTGATTTAATTTTTTGTCGGTCTTGAATTGAGGGAATCGAAAGACCAGAAGAGGGAATCGAAAGTGATACTTCTTTACCTTGGCCTAGATGAGCCATCTGTACCAAGGGTGGAAGCACTTGGTTTAAACTTTTCTTCGCTCTTTCCAGAGGATTCTGAACAATTGATATTGGTCTTGGGAGTTGTGTTTCTAGAAAATAACTTCGGAATCGAACTTAATAAATACATTGAACCACGGGAAACTAAGCGTACTAAATTGTTGAAATTCATATTAAGAATTTCTCTAATGTGTGACTTATTCCACTTTTAAATTCAATCAAATAAAAATTTGATATTTTAAGTTCAAAAATATTCCTTATAGTGGATTTTTATTTTTTATATTATAAATATATTTCGGCAATCAAGTTGCCATCTTCAGTATTTATCATGAACTCAACTTTATGAGTTCATGATAAATACTGAAGATGGCAACTTGATTGCCGAAATATATTTATAATATAAAAAATAAAAATCCACTATAAGGAATATTTTTGAACTTAAAATATCAAATTTTTATTTGATTGAAATTAAGCGTACTCGTGAAATATTGGAAAAAACAACCAACTACACAAGTGATCGTTATAAAAACTGGATTACTCTAAAAATATGAAGATATAAGATTCCCCAATAGCATTTCGATGGCATTACGACGACTAGATTCATTCGAGTCTAAACTTAAGAAAAATCCGCTACTACTAGGTTTAAAGGTCAAACACCTTATCCAGACCTATACGGTAAATGGATACATACGGAGCCACACGAGACGGCCAACGGAGTTAATCTTGATATCTACAAATATTTATAGTACATAATTTGAATAAGCCAAATAAACTGTGATTAGTGTGAACACGCGGTATTCCACATGACAGGATGCTGGTTTTCTGCAAGTAATTGATGTAAAAGTCAAAAAACATTCAAACAAACATAAAGGTAAGATTTATCAACATATACACTGCGACAAGAATAATTCTGTCCCTTCAGTGGTTGCTAACGATCAAAACACGGATCAGCAGCTACCACAAAGTTGCGAATAAACTCTGCCAAAAAATAACAACCACGCAGGGAGACAAGCAACAGTCTATGTGAACCAAGCTACTCTCGTCTGGAGAAGATAACCACGATCCGAGAAATCAACCATCCAGGAGAGTGAATGTAAGAAAAATCATCTGGAATTAGCGATACTTTCAATTTGCTGTATACTTGGACAAACACAAGATCAAGATTACCCCATTTCACTAATCGGCAAGAAGTTATTTCGAGGATCTAAGCAAACTCGAACTGGTAGCAATGAAGTGGACTTTAGTGATTTAATACAATATGACGAGCTATTGGGAGGAAATCGAAGCGTTTAAGCAAGCACAGTAACAACCTAATCGCATACAATGATCCTCTACTAACAAGCAACAAAGAACGACGACGGATGAACCAAGGATTGGGAGACAAAACCGGCATTATCTTAGGGGATATGTTTGGAATGTGACAAAAGTAGCCTATGAGCCTGGATCGATTAGTGACCGTAACATATTGAAATTGCTGTTAATCTTCTGGGCTGTTGCTAAAAGTACCTGGACACAATCTTTGTCGAATGTTGATATACGTTTAGCTTCGTAATATGCACAGATTATGCAGCATAACCATCTGATTTCTTTCGGATATGCTTAGATCTTTGAAACGTTACGTAGGCATGAGTCGATTCTGTGGCTATTCTTATGAACGCATGTTTAAGTGGTCGTGATTCAGTTTTCACTTGTTGAGTTGGTATTGACTTGTTGTTACCCATTGTTTCCAGGGATTGGAAACGCTTTTCTAAGAATTCCTCAATTTGACTTGTTTCTTGAAATTTCTTGGGGTTTCTAAAGAGCTTTCGTATATAGCCACCATAATTCGTTGTCAAATTTTTTCAATAACGTGAAGATTATGGAAGAATTCCATGTTTCGATTCTAATCCTTGTATTCCTGATGGCGTATAGGCATTCGGTTGTTGTATCGTGTAGACTTTTAATCGCAGCGTGGCTTTAGACTCCCCTATTCTTCTTCCAACAATGTTGTTGCTAACTTTTCATATTGCTCGTTTATGTTTTCATATAGTGTTGGCTTATGAAAAATTTTAGGTTAGCTTCTTTTTCTTCTGACATTTTTCTGACAATTTCTTCATGAAGTGCATCGTCATCTAAAGCTGGCTGTTACTTGACAGTATCTCCTCAGCCAGTCGCATTTCTCTATATAACGATCTTATACGGATGTCCATTGTTTGGATTGTGGTGATTCATTCAGCACTCAGGCTGCATTCATATATTTTGATCCAACCTTTGATGATCTAATTGGTTGGGCTGAATTCGCTTTTTGATGCCTCTCGACTATTTGTGCCCTTGTAACTGGTTTCCTTAGATGGAACAAAGCTGAATTTTGTGTTGGTTAAGACGATGGCGCATATCTACAAAGTTTCTTGTGAAAATCTCAAACAGCTTTTGCCTATCGTTGAAGTACTGGTTTGTTGATTTGAGTGGTGGATGGAATTCTCTGATTTTATCATCGACATCCACATACCCATTGTACAACTTCTTGAAAGACGCTATTTAAGTTTCCAAATAGCTCTTGGTATTCCTCGGTGCTCCATCTTTCTTGTAGTTAGAGATGAACTGCTCTATCTCTATCTATGCCAAAGCGAAAAACCTTACAATTGTTCATCAATTTAGGTGAAATACAGTGATGGAAAGAATTTTTCCAAGTATTTACTTAACCATAAGTAAATACTTTTCGAATGAGTAAATTACAGATTACAGTTCATAAACAATGGTATTGTTTATAAAAACAAATTTTGTTTATTATTTGTTCAATTGGTTTATCGCGATAATAATAACTCGCGGAGGTTAAATGGAAATTTTACTGTCTATAGTGAAAGTGACAGTAGGAAACTTAAAGCTTAGACTAAGTCGGGTACTCAAACTATACAGCTACTTATATATAAGTGCATCAATAATTTACCGATCGATTAGTTAGTAAATAAGTAAGCACTTTCATACTCAATATATTTGTGTAAAATCTTAAGACGTGCATATAAGATTGATAATGTCGTTATGGGTCATTTATAATCGTATTAGCATACATTTAAATTATTTGCAATCAAGTGTGTGCATGCAATATACATAAATCATAATAAATCATATTTATGATGTTATGTTCAAATTGGGTCATTATCAGAAGTATATAAGCGGTTCGGTTGCTGGGAGGTCGATTACTATATAGTCTTATATCTTATATCTTAATGCGTTACATAAGATATTTCATAATATATTTACAACATTCCAGACAATGTTAAGAAATATTTCTAACGTGTCTTAATTATAAATTTAAGTGTACACAAAGCTCGGTTGGTGTAATACAAATTTTAAATGCAGATTACGAATTATTTATGTGCCTCTCATCTTCTTGACTCCTTATCTTATCATGTTTACTCGTCGTCCCAAGAAAACATTTACACGTTTGATATAGTGGTTGCACGAGAAGATATAGTAGTACAATTTACTTGCTTATACTAGACGAAACAATCGATCAAATATTACAAACAAATCGAAATACAATTTCTTGTGTTCTCAGTTACAAATTGGAATTCAGTCGAAACGGACTTAAATATAAGACAAAAATATTTTATTGCTAAGAAACCTTAAGTATGTGGTCTTAAGTATATATATATATATATAAGGTGTGTGTATAATTGTTAATGTGAATTATTAGTGCCAAACATTTATATAATAATATATTGTCAAAATGACGGCCCACGACGAGAATGAACCATTGATTGGAATAGAAACGAATGGTCCGCAAGATATAGAAAATGTGCATGTAAGTGTTTGACTTGAAGTGACGCGTGCATTTACCTTTGATAATTCCATCTCAAATTTCATAACGTGATTAGATAGGGCTTCATAGTCGATATATAAAGAGAAATCATTTGCATCAAAATCAATATATGTGTCATTATTTGCAATGCTGTGAATGGTATAGGTCGTTGAACGGACTGGTCATTGCCATCAATTCTTATTAATCAATATGTTGTTTTCGGGTAGCTGGATTATTATTTGGATTAATTATTTCCTTATTTTTCGAATTACAATGTTTTCGTTGCACCATAATCGATATTGGAGCAAAAGGTTTCTCATATCGGATTGCATACTCGTATTATATAAAAATAGTGAATACGAGTATCAAGCTATCAGGCAGACAATTAGCTTAGTCGCGAATGTATTAGCAATGACCTTGTTTACACAAATTAACTAATTATCACACACCGTAATCTTTCAGAAAGTAAACGAGTCTTATCAGACTCGAAATGGTGACGCAGTCTCACATAACAACTTCGACGACAATACAATCATTCAAATAGCAGGCCACCGAAAATCTTACGGCAGCCTAAATCCCAAATTCCATCAACAAAATCAACAAAAGCTTACCTACACCTGGACGGGTATAGATGTTTTTGGTGAGGTGCCCCCACAAGGATCATCAATAAAGAACTGCTTGAATCGAGTATCATGTTGTTTTGGTGGCAAACGACGTGACCCAATACCGCGAAAGCATTTATTAAAAAATGTTTCGGGTGTTGCAGCAGCTGGCGAAATACTAGCAGTTCTAGGTAGTTCGGGTGCCGGCAAAACTACCCTACTCAATGCGCTAGCATTTCGTTCACCACCCGGTGTTCGTATATCACCGAATGCGGTCCGGGCCTTAAACGGCGTACCAGTCGATGCAATGGAGCTACGAGCCCGTTGTGCTTACGTTCAACAAGACGATTTATTTATTGGTTCACTAACCGCTCGCGAGCATTTAATATTTCAAGCTATGCTACGAATGAATCGGTACATTCCGTACAAACAAAAGGTCATACGGGTTGAAGAGGTAATCCAGGAATTATCGTTGATGAAATGTCAGCACACGATAATTGGTATTCCGGGTCGTGTAAAAGGATTATCGGGTGGTGAACGCAAACGTTTGGCATTCGCGTCCGAAGCACTAACCGATCCGCCATTATTTTTGTGCGACGAACCAACATCCGGTCTTGATTCGTTTATGGCCCATAGTGTACTTCAGGTGTTGAAGGGAATGGCGAATAAGGGCAAAACGGTTATATTAACAATTCATCAACCGTCATCGGAATTATACGAATTATTTGATAAAATACTACTGATGGCCGAAGGACGGGTCGCATTTATGGGCACATCGTTACAGGCGTCTCGTTTTTTTTCAGAGTAAGTTGAATATTATATCTAACGAGTAACAGTACAATAACTAAAATATTTCGTTCGACAGACGTGGCGCGAATTGTCCGGCTAATTATAATCCGGCTGATTATTACGTTCAGTCACTTGCTATTGCGCCGGGAAATGAAGTCGAGTGTCGTGAATCGATTAAAAAAATATGCGATGCATTTGCGGTTAGTACCATGGCACGAAACATCGAGGATATGGCGAATTCGTACAAACGACCAACAAAAGATTGTTATTTAGCACCACTCGATGGAGTTGGCCTGAGGGGGTACCGAGCGACATGGTGTACCCAATTTCGTGCTATTTTATGGCGATCATGGTTGAGTGTCCTCAAAGAACCACTTTTAGTCAAAGTACGGCTTTTTCAAACAATTATGGTAGCGGTACTCATCGGAGTAATATTTTATGGACAGGAGCTCGATCAGGATGGCGTAATGAATATAAACGGGTCGATTTTTTTGTTCCTCACGAATATGACGTTCCAAAATGTGTTTGCCGTTATAAATGTATTCTGTGCCGAACTTAGTGTATTTCTGCGCGAGTCACGAGCTCGTTTATATCGGACCGATGCATATTTTTTGGGTAAAACGTTGGCTGAAGTACCACTATTTGTGGTCGTGCCACTCGTCTTCACGGCAATTGCATATCCAATGATAGGGCTGCGAACTGGATGGGATCACTTTGGAATCGCGTGCTTAGTTGTGTTTCTAGTGACAAACGTATCAACATCGTTCGGATATTTAATTTCGTGCGCCTCGTCATCCCTTTCGATGGCCCTTTCGGTTGGGCCACCAGTTATAATACCATTTTTGCTATTTGGTGGATTTTTCTTGAACAGCGGATCGGTACCGTATTACTTCACTTGGTTATCATATTTATCGTGGTTCCGATATGGTAACGAGGCACTGCTTATAAATCAATGGCGTGATGTTAAGGAGGGGGAAATCAATTGCAACCGATTGAATTCGACGTGCCCAAATTCAGGACAAATCATTTTGGAGACATTAAATTTTAGTTCGAACAATTTTGAATTGGATTTTCTTGCTCTTTTTGGACTGATCGTTTTATTTCGGGTGATGGCGTTCATTTGTTTGATGTTGCGGGCACGAAGCAAAGAGTGATCTTAATCACTGTCGTCGGTAATCTTGACATTTATAGCATTTTTATATTCATCTAGTAACATTTTATGATCTCAATAAATTATCAAATATATAAATTGTAACGTTTTGATCGAAATAATGAACATTTGTAAGGTTTTTTAGAAGATTAAGATTTTAATCAACATTTAGGAGACAATATTTATGTAAATCAGCGCTGTACAATTTGAAGAACGCGCGCGAAGTAATCCAAACCATGACGTTTGGAGAAAAAATTGAGTGTGGTGGATGGTTCAAAACAAATCGTAAGTTGGGTTTTTGAGCAACAAGTGGATATGATGCTTACTGGTGGAGTCGTCGAGCCCTACTTATTAGAAAATGAATGTTGTGATATGGCCGCCTTCATGTACCTGAATGTGTTCTTTAATCAATAAGCAATATTTCTATTATTTGGTAATTTTATGATTGATGTTTGATTACGTTTCACCTGTGTTTCTTTTGAGTACGAAGCGTTTTCTGAAAAAATTGGTCCGCGAGTTCAGACATGTTGGACAGTCCTGATTAAAATCACTGATTTTATTCATTATCTTCAGACATCTGTAGACCATATGTTTCGATCTTCAAACTAGTGATTAAAATAATGACGTCATTTGTGTTTATGTGACTTCTTATTGATTTTAGTGCATACCAACCATAGTTACGATAATATGTTGTAAGCACATCTTAAAGTTTTTTTACTTTTAAGTCAAAACAGGCTCATTTTAAAACATTCTGTCATTTTATAGTTTATTTTGAAAATATCTATGATCTTGTATCTTAACCACCAAACGGTGTTATTTAATATAGGCCGTTATCTTAAGCGTCTTACGCTACAAACAGACAAACATCTTAAATACTTTGGACTGTACTACTATATAGGTTTACGTCTATGAAATTTCACTTGTGTCTTGTTTGAATAAATCGAAGTTAATCAGTTTTGTTTAAGTTGTTCGCAAGCAAGTTTGTTATTAAATTAAGATGAATTCCGTGTTTAATGTGTTTGTGTTGGGGATGATAATTTATTTTCTTCGTAACGGGCAGGTCGAATGTAAAAGTGATTTGTCTGGGTTCGAGTTTCAACAACAAGTTGATTATAATACAGCTTGTGGTGAACCATTCGATGGTGAATTTCCGTGGTTGGTAGGTGTCTATAAAATGATGCGAAAGCGCTTCGAAACAACAAGATTGTTTCAGTGCAATGGAAATATTATTGATAAGCAGACCGTGCTTTTACGTAAGTATTTTGAGGTTGTATGTTATCAAGGAGTTTCAAGAAACAGTAATCGTTTATTTTTTTAGCCGCACATTGTGTGGAAAGGTATCGTGATACACCAACTGATTATTCGATTGACGTGGGGAAAACCACTTTTACGGGTCGCACCAAAAAAACAAGAGAATATTCGGGTCAAGAGATAATAATTCATCCTAATTTCAATTCTGATCAACTAAATGATGATATTGCCATATTGAAGTTAGCTGAACCAATTGAATTTTCGTCTTATGTCCATCCTATTTGTTTAACAAATGACATTTCAAAATTTAATACCACACAACCGGGCGTGGTTCCCGTATGGACGTACCTTAACGAAGATGAAACAACGGATACTCTTAACACCGCCTATTTACCTATTTTGTACAACAATAGTGATTGTATATTACGAGATCCAAGCTTTTTTGGAAGTTTTTTAAATGATCGTAACTTTTGTGCTGGAAAGGAAACCGAAACATATGACTTGTGTCGCGGTTCGAGCGGTGTAAGTTTAGCGTTGATCGAGGAAACACGTACAAAATTCATTTGGTACCTAAAGGGTTTACTTTCGCTTGGTAAGGTTAATCCGAGTGAAAGACTCGTTTGTGCACCCGGTGGTCTAGTGTTTACTGATGTGTTTAAATACTACGACTGGATTGTTGAAAACAAAACACCATGATTTTATGATTAAAGGAGCTGTTCATGAACTAAAATAAAATTTACAGTAGAGGTTCTGAAAAAGGAACTGGTTGGAATTTCAAATAAAAATTGTTTTACTGGATACTATGATGCTGGAAAAGTAGTAAACCAACCTTTGTTGGGCCATCAAGAAATTTAACTACTACTATTTTGGACATGTCTCCAATCAGGTGCATCATAATACATGAGAAAAGGCGCCTCGTGTTACGAAAGGAATCTATCCAAAAAACCGAGGATAGGTTTCAATAAGGCCAAATTACAGCAGTAAAGTATAGAAGAGATTCTTAATCTGCCTCGTATATTTAGAGCCAGATAAATCGTTTACTAAATCACTTGCAGATTGAGCAATCGAAAAACCTTATATCGAATCTGCGGGGGCATATTGAGGGAACTTAACGTCAACTTACGAAGCTGTTGGTTTGAATCCCCGTTTTGAGTGTTCAATATTTAATTTTTCAATAATGGTGTCAAATACCTATAAGCATGATTTATAATTAATCAGAAGGTGGTTTCTTGGCCTGTCAAAAGTTTTCTGGTAATACATCTATAACTTTTTGGTATGGAGCCAAATAGGAGTACTGTGATAAATGTGTAAACCGTTTACTAAATAAGACGAGTCCGAAAATCTACACCGATCAAAGTGGTCCGCGAGCTAAAACATGTTGAACAGTCCTGATTTAAATTTAATTTACTGATCTTTCGTTTATTTTTAGTTTTAGTGCACACCATCCATAGTTAATGAAGTTCACCATCTTATAGGTAGTTTTGTATTTCCCAGACAAAACAAACTTATTTTAAAGGAATTTTATATCAGTTTCTTATTTATTTTGACAAAATCTAAGATCTTGTATATTTTATGTCCAAAAGCATCTCACTCAATGTTGGGGAGGTTGGTTTCTCAACTAAAAGAACAAAGACGTATCTTTCTCGATGCAGTGAAATTAAATTTAAAAAAATATGTGTAACCCATATAAAAATGGGAAAACTGTATGAAACAGTGTTGAAGTGTAGTGTTGTCAGAAAATGAGGTGAAAAAATCAAATAAACATAGAAATAAACACAAAAATTGGAAAAAAGAAATACAATTTTGATGTTAAAAAAAAAGAAAAAAAAAAAAACCTAACCAAAATAAAATTGTGGTACGCAACACAATGCGAAAAATACGCCGCAAATTGGAAACACGAATAGGAATCCAATTAGATAAGTCGGCATGCAGCGGAATGGTAATTTTTATTTAAGGTTAAACAAAAATCAGCAAATTTAGATGTCAAATAAAGATGAAATACAAAGGAAACCGAGCTCAACACTTAAATGATAAGTATAAATTCAGAGTGAAAGTGATAATTAGACCTTACGGTTAGGTTTGAGCCGTGTACGTAGTTTGGATGGATTTTGTGGGATAGATGATCACTTTGACACTTACCGGTTATTATTAATGTCGATAAAGTAGTGTTGTGCGGAATGCTGTATCCTTGATATTCCATTTGTATTAATATATCTAGTAGTTAGTGAAACAAACTTTTCAATAGTTGAGCGATGGTTTTGTATGTATGCATGTGTGTATGTTTTAAATTTTTACAATTAAATTGACAATCAAAGAGATTTCTTGGGTGACATGCTTGGGATTGGATCGCTTGACCGGTGGTCTGATCAGAAAACTTTCTGAAACGGATGGCTGCTTTGGTGAGTTCTTTCATTGGATTGTGTCGTGAGGGAGATGTGCTTATATTCTGTTAAAATTCATGTAATGTTACGGTTTGTTGTTCTTATTTGTTTTCTGTATGTGTTGTCTGGTGTTTTGTTGTAATCCACGACAGCGTGTTTTTCTTGAGTAGTGTCATCAGGTTGTGGCGTAGTGTTCTGTCGGTGATTGGTTTTGAATATGTATTTTTGATTTGTCTCGTCGACTTTGGCCGTGTTGTGGCCGTATTTGTGTGCGATGTGTTTGGTTCGTCTTGAGTTCGTTTTGATAGTCTTATTTTGACATCGGGATCTTGTTTGGTTTGTGTGTCGTGTGGTTGTTTGCGGCTGTTTTGTGCTGCTATGGGTGGTTTGAGTTGTTATGTATGGTTGGATACGTTTGCGTGGGTTTTCTGAATGTTTTGAATGTGTGTTTGTTGTCGATGTTTTGATCGTAGGACCCGGAAAGTTGATTGGGTTGTTCTGTTTCTAGTGTGAATTATGTGTTTTCGTGTGAATTGTTTGTATAGTTCTGCATTTGGTCCAGTTGTCTGGATGTGCCCATGAACGGTATGAGTGTGTAATCTACATGTCTATGCCAATGTTTGATGTATTTAATATGAGTATGTCATCTACATATCTATATCAAATATTGGCATGGATGTGGGGATGGCGTGCTCGTGTTGTTGGTGCGGGTACGTCCCGGATAGCTGAATCGGGTGCGGGGTTGTATAGGTAGTGTGCACGGGAGCGTAGGATTTGCATTGGAGATCGAATGGAGTAGCTCAGTTTACTTTCTGGATCTAGCCATTGAACGCATCGATGGCAAGCGCAAGTTCGGGGTATTTGGAGGGCCCGTGCGGGTGGCTCGGGCTATGCATGGGGGCTCGGGCCACCCATGTCAGCATGGGGTAGCCGTATATAGTCATATGATACACCGACAGAATGAGATCCCATTGTTGGGGAAGGATTGTCGGGGTGAGCTTGGGATCATTGAGTGCATCGCGCCTGGGAATGGTTATACCACTAGGGTTGGCGAGCAGGATCGGAGATGTATGTTCGGGGCCGGTTGCCGACGGAGTGCTGCGTTACGGGTGATGGTACTCGGGATGGATGCGTTGTTGTGGATTGTAGGAGAAAGCATGTCCGGTAGGTGTTCAGAGGCTTTTGATGAGGAGAGTTCGAGATGTGTGAGGGTCACAGAAGTGGGTTGCTGCTCGGCAGCTATGACGGGCAGACGTTGCGAACTGATTTTGAGGGGTGCGTCATGGAGTGTTGTACTCTAGAACGAGGGCACTGTGCCCTGGACGAGGTTTAAGAGGTCATGGAGGTGGAATTTACTTTTTGGTTCATAGTAGGTGCTGAGGATGGCGGCTTGATTGCTGAAATGTATTTGATATGTGGAGATGGATAGTTCCACTATGGAGAGTGTTTTTGGGTCGTCGGATGTTTTATTTGATTGAATTTATATTCTCTCACGCGTTAGATGGTGATGGATTGGGTATTATAGGGACACATCGTTAAATACCGCATATGATGAGATTACCGGAAAATGATTTATATTTTACTAATAAATTATATTATTTTACTAATTATGTAGTGAGAAATTTCCTGTGACTAAATTTCTTTTCCTTATAACCTTTAGTGTTGAGATGTTATTTGCATAATTTTGGAATATAAGAAGTTTTCAGATATCTATTTTGATTCTCTGATGAACATATTCTAGAATTAAAGTAACATCATCATTAAGGTTGGCTGGTACTTAATCTATCATACTACTAATTGAATTTATCATACTACTAATTGAATTAGTTGTTACATATGCCTGAGCCATAAGTTAATAAACTGTAGTTTAAATAAATAATAAAATTAATATTAATTAAGTTACAGGTTACTGAGCGACTTTTTTACTTTTTATTCTGAAATAAGCAGGTTCTAGAATTGTGGTAAAATTATCGTAATGGTTGGCTGGTGCTTGATTTATCATACCATAATAATTAAATTAATTGTTCTAGATTCCTGAGCCATAAGTTAATAAATTTTCTTTCAGAGTTTTGTATGTTTGTTTTAATTAGTTTAGGTGTGCGGACTGGAGTTGAAATAAATAATACAATTAATTAATTAATTAAGTTACAGATTCCTGAGCGACTTACTAATAAATTTATTTTAGAAATTTAATTTTAAGTTAGTTTTAATTTAGTCAAAATACAGCAGAGCAAATAGGTGTTGCGGATTGGAGAATGCTGATTGGCGATTGCAGACTAGTAGATCAGAATTGTGATTGTCTTGTGATAATAGTAGTTTAGTACTCGACTGTCATGGTGTCTGTAACCGGGTCGCTCTTTCCTAACTAACATACCTTCCTATCCTTACCTATTGTTTTATGTAAACGGCTGTAGGAATAGGCCCGGCGTTATCCGGGAATCTTGCCTAGCGCTTGGTCCTACAGTCTTATCAATCAATCAATCAATCAAAAGCATCTCACTCAATGTTGACAGGTAGTTTAAGGGATTGCTTTACTAACAACTTCTCTAACAAA
Organism: Tipula lateralis; assembly: GCA_963932295.1. Classification (NCBI taxonomy): domain Eukaryota; kingdom Metazoa; phylum Arthropoda; class Insecta; order Diptera; family Tipulidae; genus Tipula; species Tipula lateralis. Next base: position 181,756,096 of record OZ010738.1, on the reverse strand, counting down.
CATATTTCTGGTGGCATCTATGGATCATTTAACAGGGAATAATAATGCGCCAGCTATTAACTATAGATATAATGCACAACCGATGGGGTGCAAGTGGTTAAAAGCTCTTCAATTTAAAAAAAGATCTCGGCATGGCAGGAACGGAAAAGACAAGCACTGAAGCACTTGTTCATTTTAACGACCAAACTCCTTTGGAAGAAGAAACAGGTCGGATACGACCACGCCCTCTCAAAGGAACCAAACCAGAAAACAGAGGGTATTCTCTAGCTTGAAGTAACAAGTAAATCGAGATAAAGACCCAGGATCGGAAAAAATTGCTCGAAAAGAGATAAATGGATCTTCAGTTTTTTAGGGCTATGGTTTGTATAACGAGTTGCCTAGAATGCTTTGTAAACAAAAGAACTCTTAAGCGGATCCTCAAAGCTGTACCGACTCTACATTCCTGGGAGAGAGCTGGAGTTTATCCTGCTCTGCAACTTGGCCAGACCTGTAAGGCGATTTTATTCACTATCTTTCGTTTATTATATGACAAAAATCTGTTGACCGTAACGATCTTCAATTATTAATTTTAGTGCACGCCATCCATGTAGTTAAGACAACATGCTGGTGTAAGAACATCATATCGTTTCTGTATTTTTAAGACATGCTATTAATCCCATTAGAGTGTTACTTAATATAGGCTTAATATACCTTGGGTGTTACGCTACAACCAGACAAAATCTTAAATACTTTGGACTGTGCTACTATAAGTTTACGTCTATGAAATTTCACTCGTCTTTTATTGTAATAGCTGGAAAGTCCAAACAGTTATCTTTAAGCTGTTCACTAGCAAGTTTATAGTAAATTAAGATGAATTCTGTGTTTAATGTATTTGCATTGGGGATGATAATTTATTTTCTTCGTAACGAGCAGGTCGAATGTAAAAGTGATTTATCTGGATTCGAGGTTCAACGACCAGTTGATTATAATACAGTTTGTGGGGAACCATTAGTAGGTGAATTTCCGTGGTTGGTAAATGTCTATAGAAAAACGCGAAGGCGTTTCGCGCCTAAAGTATTATTTCAATGCTATGGAAATATTATTGATAAGCATACTGTGCTTTTACGTAAGTCATAGGTCAAAAGTTTCCGCGGTTTTTTGGACAAACATTTTTTTATTGATAACCATTATTATCTATAACCTTTTGCCATTTTTCGTTTAGCATCATAATCCCATTGGTGTAGAACTCCTGTGGTTTATCGTCGAAAAACTTGACCAAGTGGTTTTCAGCGGTGCCTCAATCTGCCAATTTTTTACCATCAAGAGAATTTTGCAGAAACCGAAACAGATGGTAGTCAGACTGTGGATGAACCAATACTTTCCAACTAAGATGTGTATAGTCACGCATGGTCATGATGAATAATTCCCTTCCAAACCCACCAAACACTCGACATAACCTTGTTTGCCGTCAATCCAGGCTTTAAAGTTATTTGTGGAGGGTCAACAGTCTTTATGTTTGATATTCTCGTAATTCACCCCTTTTTCATCGCCTGTAATTATTCGTTCAAAAAATGATCCAACTGCATGACAGTTGGAGTGACACCCAAAGCCTGCTCTTTTCAAATAACACCAAACTGTTGCCTGACAGTTTTTATGCCAGTCTTGCTTAATCAATTGCAAAATTTCAATGATTGGCCGACCAGAGCGATGTGCATCTTTGAAATTCAAATTTCCGGAACAGAATCGAGCAAACCACCCCTGGGTTCTTCGATCACCAACAGCCTTCTCACCGTATACTTCACAAATTTTTACTCATTTTTAAATCAATATAACTTTTTATACAAGCATGGTAGTGGCAAAAACCGCGGCGACTTTTATTTTGAGGTCTTATATAAGAGTCAGTAATAATTTATTTTTTAGCAGCAACCTGTGTTGAAAGCTATCAAAATACACCAAATGATTATTTCATCGATGTGGGAAAAACTATTAATAGGGGTCGCACCGAAACAACCAAAGAATATTCGGGTCAAGAAATAATAATTCATCCGAATTTTGTTTTTAGAAACCTAAACGATGATATTGCCATATTGAAGTTAACTGAACCAATAGAATTTTCATCGGACGTCCATCCCATCTGTTTGAGAAATGACATTTCAAAATTTAATACCACACAACCGGGTATCGTCCCTGTATGGACCTATCTAAACGATGATGGAACTGAGGGTAGTTTTAATACCGCCTATTTACCTATTTTATCCAACAATAGAGATTGTAGATTAAGTGATGACATGTTTGAACGATTTTTAAATGATCGATACTTTTGTGCTGGTAGCAAGACAGAAACACATAACTTGTGCCGTGGTTCGACCGGTGTTAGTTTAATGTTGACCGAGGCAACACCTACAAAATTCGTTTGGTACCTAAAGGGCTTACTTTCCTTTGGTAAAACTACTCAGGAGAATGGATTCGTTTGTGAGTCCGGTGGTCTAGTGTTCATGGATGTCTTTAAATACTACAACTGGATTCTGGAAAATAAAACGCCATGATTTTACGGTTTAACGAGAATTTAGGGTTTAAAAATAAAATTTATAGTACAGGTTCTTAAAAAGAAACTGGTTGGGATTTCATGCAAAAATTGTTTTACTGGATACTATCGAGAGTACCTTGCAATATGACCAAATTACTACAGTAAGGTGTAGAAGTGATTCTTGAACTTGCTCGTATTTGTAGAGCTAGCTCGACTATATACAGTCTCGTTTCTAGGATTGATTGCAGACAAAATCGTTTAGACAGCGTTCTATACAATCGTTAGTGACTTCATTGGTAGAGCAGTGGAGGCGAAAGGAGTGGCACAATAACATAGCTAAACTAAAAGATTGGTCGTATCCCCTGTACTATGGATCCTTCTTGATTGGCAGACTACTAATTAGACTAACCAATTGCAAATGGATTTCATGTATATAGAGTGAACATGTAATTTAAGGTTATATTTTACATTGTATATGTAAAACACGTAAAGCGCCATCTATTATCAAATCTAAATGTTACTAAAGCACCATCTGTTATAAAATTTTCTTACTGTTTTACGAATAGAATATGTGAAATAATTAACGATTTGTATATAGTATATACGATTTGTACGATTTGTATATAGTATATACTGAATGTCAAAATGTCACAATTATTTGTTCTAGATTAAAATTATTAACAGATTGATTCAGTTAAAAATCACCATAAGCCTGAGTTCCATTATGAAAAATATGGTGACAAAATAGTCAAAGTAGGATAAAAATATAATTTTTCTTAAAGTGCAAAAGAAATAAAAAACATTTTCAGTATAAAAAATTTATTCAGTACTGAATAAATTTTTATGGTTACTGAAAAAATTATTATAGCAGTATTGACAAAATATATCAAGAAGTATTTTTATTCAGTACTGGAAAAAAATTTTATAGGAAAAATGTACATGGATTAGAAATCGTTTGTATGCAGTGAAGCCATATTTAAAAAGTGAAGTCATTTATTAAATATGAAGCATTTTATAGTAGTCTAAAAATGTGAGTCTGAATACTAATTGATTTTGCAAATAAGAATTTATCGATGTTAATAATGAAAACGAATGTAGGTAGATTTTTGACATTTTAAACAGTGTTGTCGTTGTTTTTACGCGGTTTCTCACATGTAAAACCCCAACTGTGTGTGGTGCCAAACACAACTACTGTGGTAAATGTGTAAAGATTAATCAATAAGAATTGACTATATGCCAATCAAAGTGGTCCGCGAGTTAAAACATGTTGAACAGTCCTGATTCAAATGTTAATCGATCTTCAAATAAGTGATCAAAGTAATGACGTCATTTGTGTTTCGGATTATGTCTATAAAATTCCACTTGTCTTATATTGTGGTATATCAAAGTGCAACCAGTTAGTTATCTTTAAGTTGTTCGCAAGCAAGTTTGTTAGTAAATTAAGATGAATTCCGTGTTTAATGTGTTTGTGTTGGGGATGATAATTTATTTACTTCGTAACGGGCAGGTCGAATGTAAAAGTGATTTGTCTGGATTCGAGTTTCAAAAACCAGTTGATTATAATGCAGCTTGTGGGGAACCATTCGACGGTGAATTTCCGTGGTTGGTAAATGTCTTTAAACTGATGCGAAAGCGCTTCCAAACAACAAGAAAATTTAAATGCAATGGAAATATTATTGATAAGCAGACCGTGGTGCTACGTAAGTATTTTGAGGTCGTGTTATAAGGAAATTCCTAGAAACAGTAATCATTTATTTTTTAGTCGCAACCTGTGTTGTAGCATATGATGGTAAACAGCAAAATCCAACTGATTATTCGATCGATGTGGGAAAAACGACTTTTACTGGTCGCACGAAAAAAACGAAAGAATATTCGGGTCAAGATTTAATAGTCCATCCTTATTTTAATTATGAATATCTGAACGATGATATTGCCATATTGAAGTTAGCTGAACCAATTGAATTTTCATCTTATGTCCATCCTATCTGTTTGACAAATGACATTTCAAAATTTAATACCACACAACCGGGTGTGGTTCCCGTATGGACCTATCTAAACGAAACTGAAACTAAGGATATTCTTAATACCGCCTATTTACCCATTATATACAATAATAATGATTGTATATTACGAGATCCAAGCTTTTATAGAACTTTATTAAATGATCGAAATTTTTGTGCTGGAAAGGAAACCGAAACATATAACTTGTGTCTCGGTTCGACCGGTGTAAGTTTAGCGTTGATCGAGGAAACACCCACAAAATTCATTTGGTACCTAAAGGGTATACTTTCGTTAGGTAGATCTAGTACGAAGGGTGAGCCCGTTTGTGTACCAGGTTTAGTATTTACGGATGTGTTTAAATACTACGACTGGATTATTGAAAATAAAACTCCATGAGCTTAATGTTTAATGGACTGTTCATGAACTAAAATAAAATTTATAGTCAAGTTCTAAAAATGAAACTGGCTGGAATATCAAACTAATATTGTTTTACTGGATACAATCTTTGTTCTACCATTACGGAAGAGATTTTAGACCTAACCTTAAACTATAGATCTATTTTAGGCTTGACTCCAATTAGTTATAATATTATTCACTTAGCTTATGAGAACAGTCGCCTCGTGTAACAAAAGGACTTGAAGCGTGAAGTATTTGCGATTTATTGGAGTTGCTCAGAACGCCACATAACTCCCCCTCGAAAGTGAATTCCCCCCTCCGAAATGATTATGATTATCTGTGCCGTAATGCGTTGGGGTGCCTGAATTCGCCCGCTTAGTAAATTGGCTTGTTATATGCACCTGACTGCATGCTGTATTTGTGGGTACCCACATTCACCCACCTTATTGGGCTTTGTTGCAGCATCCTGGAACTAACTTCCTGGAACTATCGATGCCTTGAGCGCGAAACGAGTGACTACTTATTGAAATAGAAGGCAGGAATTCCATTGTGGGTATTTAACTTGCCATGTTAGGCTAGGCAGGAGGTAGGATGAAATTAGCGGGTGATTTGTGTCAGAAGATCTGGATGTGTAATGCCGTACACAGGGCCGTTGGGGTCACCAATGAAGCGTGTAACTTACTGTAAATTGAATGTGTATTGTAAATCCGAGTTGTTTGCTTGTAATCTTATAATCCACTAGGCCAGTTTCGATCTGATGATGACGTCATTGAATGACTATTTGATCGAAAAGATCAAATCCATCTTATCAGGCATATACGACCGGACTTGAAGTTCATATTGCGCGATTCGTATATATCATATTCAGTCGTGGGGCTAGTGAATTACTCGAAATATTGATTTTTTTTTAATTAATTGTGGCGTGAGATAATTTAATTATATTTGCGATTTATTGGAGTTGCTCAGAACGCCATAGACGCCATAAGTTATATATATACATAAGATATTTTTGAACTGGTTCGTATTTTAGAGCCAGCTATACCATTTACCATAACTTTTGTAAGTGGAGAAAGGTGATGGGCATTGTACCCTCTTACTATTAATTAGACTTAGCAATTGCATCCGGATTTGATGTATAGAAGGAGATTTGATGGCACCTTATATCGGGTCTAGTGGCATAATGATGAGATTTAATGTAAACGGCCGAAGTTTTCGTTTTTCATCCCCGTCTTGAGGGTTCAATGATTAAAGAAGCAACAGGGGTTCCTGGTCTTGTCAATAGGACAAATAGGACTACTGTGATTAAACATTATGTAAAGCAGACCGACTATATACCGACTAAAGTGGTCCGCGAGTTCAAACATATTAAACAGTCCTGATTCAAATGTTAATCGATCTTCAAATAAATAATGACGTCATTTGTTTTTAGGCTTACGTTTATTAAACTCCACTTGTCTTATATTGTGGTATATCGAAAGACCAACCAGTTATCTTTAAGTTGTTCGCAAGCAAGTTTGTTATTAAATTAAGATGAATTCCGTGTTTAATGTGTTTGTGTTGGGGATGATAATTTATTTTCTTCGTAACGGGCATCCCAACGGATTATTCGATCGATGTGGGAAAAACTACCTTTACGGGTCGCACCAAAAAAACGAAAGAATATTCGGGTCAAGAACTTATAGTTCATCCGAATTTCAACTCAAAAAACCTGAACGATGATATTGCCATATTGAAGTTAACTGAACCAATAGAATTTTCGTCGTACGTCCATCCCATCTGTTTGACAAATGGCATTTCAAAATTCAATATCACACAACCGGGTGTCGTTCCCGTATGGACCTATCTAAACGAAACTGAAACTAAAGACATTCTTAACACCGCCTATTTACCCATTGTATACAACAATAGTGATTGTAGATTAAGTGATGACATATTTGAACGATTTTTAAATGATCGACACGTTTGTGCTGGAAAGGAAACCGAAACATATAACTTGTGTCGTGGTTCAAGCGGTGTTAGTTTAACGTTGATCGAGGAAACACGTACAAAATTCATTTGGTACCTAAAGGGCTTACTTTCGTTTGGTAAAACTAGTCAGGACGGTGGGGTCTCTTGTGAACCCGGTTATCTTGTATTTACGGATGTGTTTAAATACTACGACTGGATTATTGAAAATAAAACTCCATGATTTTATGGTTTAAGGAGCAGGTTCTGAAAAAGGAACTGGTTGAAATAAATAATAAGCAAATAACTGTCATAATCAGACTTTTAATAAATCTTGGAACCAACCTGCAAAATGGCTTTTGGTAGTACATCTATAACTCCTTGATGTGGAGCCAAATTGCACTACTGTGATAAATATTTGTTAAATATGTGTTAACCGGATAGGGATACTATTAATGGTGAGGGCTAGTCATTTTTAGCCCGTATATTCCATCGGATTTTTAGAGACAACTAGAACTCTTATTGAGGTGTTGGAACGTGGTAAAGCTGAAAAATATGAGGCCTTGCTCATCCTTATATAAAACATTGCATTGGTATAAAATTTATTTTCAACTACATATAATATATAACTACAGTGGCTTTATGGCTATTCGTACCTTCTGCTCCGGCACCGTAACCATTCTTATAATTGGCGTAATTTCGCCAACATTATTCGATTTAATATCGAAATTTTGTACTATCTTAGATACTAGTACTTGCATTGAATTCATCGCAATTTTACGCCCAATACACGATCTGGCTCCCAACGCAAATGGTAGACTGCCCTGCGGTTTAAAATTACCCTGTGTTTCGACCGAATTTTTAACATTCCACCGTGATGGTATAAAATCAAGCGGATCGTAAAAATGGTCGGCACTTCGTCCCGATGTAAATAATGATAAAACTACAAGCGAATCTTTTGGCACACAATAATTTCCGAGTATAGCGTTTGAGGCAATAAAGCGTCCGATTAATGGTGCGACTGGGAATAAACGTAGCGTTTCTTTTATCGTGCCACGTAGTAGTCCTGTATCATATTGGCAATCCATATTGAACAAGATTTCGTTTCGAATGTCACACTGAACCTTCCAGTTTGTTGCAAGTAAGTGCAGCGCCCATTCGACTGTGTAGGCGGTCTGAAAATATATAATTTATATTTAGATTATGTCGTTTGACTTTAGTTCGAGTCTCAAATCACCGTATCACCTGCAGCGATTATTAAATCAATAAGTATTTTTTGAATCATGTCGTCATCAATTTCATTCGTTTGCATTTCGGCGAGGAGACCATCGCCACTATCAAATTCAGTCATAGAAATTTTTATCAACTGCTTAGCTAGATCTAGTGTTTCGGTTACGTTTTGTTCGAATTGGGTCCAACGTTCTAATTTCAATTTTCGTGCCAAATCAGGCGAAAATCCATTTAATTTCGACGAATACTCGAATAATTTTTGAACCGTGTGTGTAAATTCGATTACGAGCGGTTCTAGTATTTTCAAGTTATGTTTTACTGCTGATGTTTTTGGACCAAGTATAACATAGATAACCTCTTCGATAGCCCATTTATATAGGATGTCTTCTAGATTTGGTATTTCGGTTGGAATTAGTCGCGATTCTGCGCTTGCCAACCGATTTAAATGATCGATAACTGTGTCAGCAGCCTGGATCGATGCCTCCACCGATGTAGATATTTTTCCGCGCAACATAAGCGTATTTAATATTTTGCGATGCTTTAACCACTCCTCGCCGTCCCTGTATATATTTTAATATTGAGCAAAATAAACCGAAATTATTTATGTCTTATCTTATCTCGCTGCAATTATTTATAAACAAAACAATTTGACTTTAAACTCACATAAAAAATAATCCTCGCTCGCAGCCATGTAATTGATTGTAGAGCATCCATGACTCAGGCAATGCATGTCTTGGATATTTGCCCTCATATAAAAATACCGATCGCATCATTTCGGCACTACTAACGAACACAATATTTAACGCACCAATTTTGTCACGATATATCGGTCCTAACCGTTTGTGATTATCGTCAATGTCATCGAGCAATCTGTACATCAAAGACACTCATCGTTATGCATATGGCCACGATCACGTATCACTCACTTACCTTGTTTGCGATTTGGTCAGCCAATTATAAACACTCCCAATGACTGGTATTTTTTTTATGTTCGGGATATTTTCGAACGGCAAATTTGGATCGTCATTCGTTGCAAACACTTGTATTTTTTCAGTGGACACATATCGTTTCGTTTGTATCCATTGTTGGGTGCGTCTTAGTAATGTCTTTGCTGTTGCTCGATTGAATGACTTTAAATGCATTCCACTGAAGAATTGCACGAAATAATTTTTAATCGCAACCGCTAAGTTCAAAATCACAATAAAAACTGACTTTATTTTTGATAACAACATGACAGTCGATTTTTGTTTTGTTGGTATTTGTATTTTTATGCGGTATAAGCACGATTTTATGTTGAATTGATCGACTTCAGCGATCGTGTGTACATTAAGCAAAACCACACACACACGCGAATCAAATTTATTTATTAATTATTGCCAATTGAGTGTTTCTCTGCCTTTCGTGATCGTTTAAACACTATGTTTGATATATACATTCGAGAGGCAACGGCTAACAACTGAATGGTGATCTCTGTAAAAAAATTTTCGTTGTTATCACATTATATGTGCTGCACGTACATATTTATTTATTTAAATTTATACGATAATTTATTTTTATTTACAAAAAACGAGATAGGTAGGATAATTTAGATTTAATCACCATCTTATGTACATAAGATATATATAAGTATGAGTTCAAAGAATACCACATCTTCCTTTTATATATCGCAAAACAAACTTCCCGTACAAACAAATTTGCAATAATTGGCAATATTCAACACGCTTATAAGATGATCGTACTGTAGATCAAGCAGAGATTAGCTCAAACAGTTTTGCGATCGTACATGATCGTTAACTATATAGCTAACTAGAGTATTCAAATATGATCACTATTGTAAGTTTTGATAAGATTGATATCGTGATCATATAGTAGATCGCTATAACCGTACGATATTTACACGATTTCATAATATTCAATACTCTTATAAGATGATCGTACTGTATATCAAGCAGAGATTAGCTTAAACAAATGTCGCCTAAACAATTGTGCGATCGTACATGATCGTAAATAGAGCTATTACTTCAAAATATGATCACTTTTGCAAGTTTTGATAGAAGTGATCATATAGTAGATCGCTATTTACTATAATAATCAATACCTTTATAAAATAATCGCGTGATCACCTGAAAGTTCGCGATTGTATAAGCTTGTTAACTTGAACTTACTAAACTTTATATTTATGTATAAGATCACTTTTGTAAGTTTTGATAATGACTTAATGACCCTTATAAGATAATACAACGAACATCCGAACATGAAATGATCGTATCTTAGATCAAGCAGAAATTAGCTTAAAAAGTTGTGCGATCGTATAACATCGTTAACTAGAGCTTACTCAAGTTTATATAAATATATGATCACTTTTGTAAGTTTTGAAAAGATTAGTATCATCACTTATAGAAGTGATCATATAGTATGATCACTAGATATTTAAACGATTTCACAATAGTCAACACCCTTATAAGATAGTCGAGGGCCAACTCGGACATGAAATGATCGTACCGTAGATCAAGCAGAGATTATCTTAAAAGGTTGTGCGATCGTACGTGACCGTTAACAAGCGCTTACTTAAGTTCTAAAATATGATCACTTTTTTAAGTTTTGATAAGACGGGTATCGTCACATATATAAGTGATCATATAGTACATATTCACTATATAATAAACAACACCTTTATTAAATAATCGAGCGATCATCGGAACATGAAATGATTAGCTTAAAAAGTTGTGCGATCGTATAATAAGATCGTTAACAAGAGCTTTCTAAAGTTTATATATATGGTTACTTTTGCAAGTGTTGATAGAAGTGATCATATAGTAGATCGCTATTTACTATAATAATCAACACCTTTATAAAAGAATCTAGTGATCACGAGTGATCACCTGAAAGTTGGACGATCGTATAAGTTAACTAGAACTAAACTTTATATTTATATACAAGATCACTTTTGTAAGTTTTGATAAGACTGGTATAGTCAATTATAGAAGTATTATCATATAGTATGATCACTAGATATTTACACGATTTCATAAGATGCAACACTCTTATAAGATAATCGAGCGATCATCCGAACATGAAATAATCGTACCGTAGATCAAGTAGAGATTATCATAAAAAGTTGGACGATCGTACATGATCACAAATATTATCACTTTGGTAAGCTTTGATAAGATTGATATCGTGATCGTATAGTAGATCGCTGAATTATACGGTATTTGCACTCTTTCATAATAATATACACTCTTTCATAATAATCTCACTGACCCCCTATTGGAGTGCAGAATTCATGGGCCAACCCATCTTCCATGTCAGTATTATAGACTGTCATGGAGCTATGCAATGTGCAGATGGTTCTACGTAAATCGGACCTATAGCCGTACGTCCTCGATTTGGCTGTAATGGCGTCAGGTAAGGACGTAAATAAGCGAACCGCGAAAGAGTTGGAAGTACCTCGAGCCCCGAAACAGATTGTAGAGATAAAAACAAACAAACAAACAATCTCACTCAAGTTTTGAATAGACTGGTATCATCATGAAGTGATGATATAGTAGATCCCTATTCACTATATAATAAACAACACCGTTATAAAATAATCGAGCGATCACGCGAACAAGAATTGATCGTACCTAAGATCGAACAGAGATTATCTTAAATGGTTGTGCGATCGTACATGATCATAACAAGAGCTTACTTAAGTTCCAAAATATGATCACTTTTGTATGTTTTGAAAAGACTGTTATCGTCACTTATAGAAGTGATCATTTAGTGGATCTCTATTCACTATATAATAAACAACACCTTCATAAGATAGTCGAGCGATCACCCGAACATGAAATGATCGTACCGTAGATCAAGCAGGGATTATCTTAAATAGTTGGGCGATCGTACATGATCACAAATATGATCAATTTGGTAAACTATTATAAGATTGAGATTGTGGTCGTATGGTAGATCGCTGTGTCAAATGATATTTATACAATTTCATAATATTAAACACTCTTATAAGATGATCGTAATGTAATTGTGCGATCGTACATGATCGTTAACTAGAGCTTATTAAAGTGTATATATATATATATATATATATATATATATATATATATATATATATATATATATATATATATATATATATATATATATGGTCACTTTTGTAAGTTTTTATAAGATTGGTATCGTCACTTATAGAAATGATCATATACTAGATCGCTATTTACGCTATAATCGTGCGATATTTACATGGTTTGATAATATTCACAACTTATAAGATTATCGAACGATCACCCAAACATGAAATGATCGTACTGCAGATCAGGCCGAGATTATCTTAAAAGGTTGTGCAATCGTATATGATCGTTAACAAGAGCTTATACTTAAGTTCTAAAATATGATCACTTTTGTAAGTTTCGATAAGACGGGTATCGTCACTTATAGAAGTGATCATATAGTAGATCACTATTCACTATATGGTATAATAAACAACACCTTTATAAAATAATCGAGCGATCACCCGAACATGAAATGATCGTACCGTAGATCGAGCAGAGACTAGCTTAAAAAGTTATGCGATCGTATAAGATCGTGAAGTAGAGGTTTATATATATGATCACTTTTATAAGATTTGATAAGACTGGTATCGTCACTTATAGAAGTGATCATATAGTAGATCGCTCGAGCTGTGCCTCCAGTATTTAAATAACCAGAATTCTTATTTATATTTTCCCGTCTGCTCATATTTCACTTTAACCAGAATACATTGTAATGACTCATACCGGTATTTACACGATTACATAACATTCGCGATAAAAATTATATGTTACTTGATCTATATACATGTGTGTGACATTGCAGATTTAGACGCCGCTATTTACTAGATTACATAAATACACAGTACAATCTTTAAATACACGCAGTATACAACCAAATATTTGGCGAGATAAATTTGCGCGATGTATGGTTCATTGACCATATTGTCTATTGTTTATTGTATTGTAAGCAGGTATATAGCATACCTTAACGTGTATATATAACTAGCACTTTAAGTCACTTATTAAGTCACTCGTTTAAGATAAGGAATAAACATTCATTTTACGATATCACATCTTCGTTGCACTTGCACTGTTTTAAGAACTCAATAAATCAAACGAAAGTAAACTGTGCGCACACTCAATATACTTAACATCTATTCTGTATAGTTATATAACTTAAACTAGAATGAAATAGAAATTTTACGATGTTCTTAAAGAAGAATTGAGAATAAGAACGACTTATATGTATACGTATATGTAATATGAGATGGGTAGAGAGTATGTATAGACAACTATTCTTCAGGCCCTTTTGGTATATATGCATGACTCTACCGAGTGACGTAATTTCTCATAACATCTGACTATATCAGATTTTCGTCTCTTAATTTTTAATTGTTAAATAAGATGTTATATATATAGTCACGTATTTTAAGAACGAGTTTTAGATTTTGTAATTTGTTTTGGTTTTTAATTTTGAGGGAGATGCTCGTCCGTTTGATATGCAACGGATGGGATGATTAATATTTTGTAAAAAGTCTTTGGGTATTTGATGTGATAAAGGCTTTGTTCCATCTTGATACGTTGGCCAAAATCATGATTCGCTCTACCTTGCTCTTCACATACCGAGGAAGTGTATACTTACTGCGTGCTTTGATTAGTCGTTATACCATTTGATTGGTTTGGCTTGGCGGTATCATATAGCGGTATGAGCTATCTTGAATGTTATTTGAGTATTCCCAGATGCAGAACAGTCAAGGTATTGTTCATCTCGAAGGATGGGAAGCCTAGATATCAGTCTGTTCTCTTTTCTATATTGTTAAATATTTAGAGTGATTAGTCCATACATTCCAAACAACACGCATCTCAGAGAGAACAGCACACCACCATGATGTCGTGGGAATCTCCCTTGCGGGCGTTTCTGGACATCGAAGACGCGTTTGATAACGCTTTAAGTGCGATGATATCTATAGCTGAAAGATATGACATGGAGAACTTTTAATAATTGTTTACTGGAAATGCAAACAGTTATTTGGTAAGTAATGGGGTCTGAAACACTCAGACACGTGTACTGGCTAAATATTTTCGATCAAATGAGTGGAGTTGAAGGGGAACCTTTAAATCACCTTCAAAGACTGCAGCTCTTGAGGTTCCTGTGGGTCTGCTGCCGCTTGAGCTTTCGATCAGAAGGTGAACAGCGCAAACAGCCGCTCGCCTGCAAGGCATAGACTATTAATTTAGTCCTTTTTGGAAACTGCCAAATATGTTGAAAGGTAGACCGGTATAACTGTCATTAATACCGAACAGCATAATGATTACCTACACAAATGGGACTATAACAGTCCATCCTACCCGCTTCGATGAAGATATGATCTTTACTAATGGATCGGTATGCTGTTATCTGGCTGGTGCCGGGTAATGCATACAGAATCCTAAATCCAGTTTTGAGAGCACTGCAAAGGGATGAAATGCATTAACATTCGTATCTACATCCTTTCTGAAAGATCCCGGTCCTTCTTGAATTATGATATAGACGCACTTTGAGGACCTTCCTGGGCATTCTGACAGGACATGGTTCCCAGAACAATGACATGTTCGGAATGAAAATGAAGAACAACTCAAACTGCGAATAATGTGAAGGAGGAGAAGAAGAATCAGTTGAACACTTCTTGTTTTGTGCTCATCATCTTCATACTCTTCCGATAGACTGCATTGGTTTGGATCACAATCCTTGCACCATTATCACAATGATGACCCATTATCTTGGGCTTCATTCGAATAACAAACAGATTTAGGGACTGGGAGTGTGCATCTGGGAAGGGGTGTCACGACGGGTCAATCTAGCCTGAGTACAGGGAAATTAAATTGGCTGATATTCCAGCGTGAATGTTTAAGCTCTATAGGGATCCTGGTGTACACTACGAGATGCTTCAGAATCTGCATTGGTTGTTATTGATAAGTTGCTCTGACAGAAACGTGACTTTTCTCAATATAACGATTGATAGTGCAGTTCAAAGGGGAACTATATACCAAGAAAACTCCTCTTTAGTCTCTGGTTAGCTTTAAGTTTTGTATTTTCTGTCCACCTTACAAAGTGTCCCTGTCAACCTTACATATTTGACTAAGTGCCGATATGGTCTAAAGTTTTGCACAAACCTAGGCCATACTTTTGAAATTGCGGATTTATAGTGGGGGTTGTGGCATGTAGTTGCGACTTTGGGTCATAAGTGATCTCATATTAGTATTTGGGGTTACATTATTTCACATGTCGATCTGATTTCTAGTGTTTTAACATATAATTCAGCAATCTGAGATAATACTCAGGTACAGAGTCCATAAGATTATCCAAATTTTTGTAAAATGATTTACTTCTGGTAAGTCTAATCTCTATAGCTTCGAGGCCGTAAACGACCCTTACCGCGTCTCAACTGAGACCTTACGAACCAGTTTTAACGATTGGTGCACATTGTAGGTGGTTAGTCCTACGAATGGTTTTACACACAAACGCGTTTTTATATCACCCTGTTGCATGTAAATTGTTTGGTCAACGGTGGGATTTATAGAACATTTAACAAGTTAATTAAATTAGTTCGCTAAATCAACTATTACAATGCTGGATTTTTAGATTTACTGAGCAAATTTGACGAAATAAATTTATCAACTATTCAACGGACAAAATAAATTTAAATTTAATGTCTTAAATAATTAATACGTCCTATTACGGATGCGGGTGACATCGCTGGGTCGGTTGAATAACTAAATATTTCTAATTGGTAAGTAATAATGGAAATTTCTACTTTTCGCTAGAAGCGGAGTAATTGCGTGTAAATGCGTGAACAGAAAGCGTATTCAATCAGTTGGAATTTAAACGTCGACAAGTTAAAATCGCAAATTTACTTGCTTTCCAAACGAGTTCTGTTCTTGTCTTTGCTAAATTTAATATGGTTTAGTTAGCCAAGATAAAAACCGAAGTACTCGGTTTTTCGATTGGAGTCCCTACTAGGGAAAATCGGTACAATCTTCAACAATTTACAGTGCTATCTAGATTTAAACACGACTAAACTTCATAATGTCGATAATGCAGAACGAAGTAAAAATGTACACCCGCTTTAATTTATCTGTCATTTTGATAATCGATGAATTGTTCATTTTTTTCATATTGCATCAACACCATACTCTGGTTGACTGTCTGCCGACTCGTCTCGTCTAAATTAGTTGATCGTCGAATGCGATCCAATTTTTAAAGTGTCCAGCGAGTTTTCTAAGTACCACAACATATCGCAAAAAGGATATAATATAATATAAGTGATTTAAAGTTATTTTTGGCAAACGATGGATTAATTTTTTACAAAAACAAGCCAACCACAACCAACTCAAAGTACAAGTGTTTCGATTTTTGTTTTTTTTTTATTTAATCGAAATTTTGTTGTTTTTGAATGTTTTAATTATTTAATGTGAAAAATCTTAAGTTTATAAATTAATCTTAATTTATATTTATAACGATAGTGTTTATTTATTATTTTTATAAACAAATTAAAGTAACTTTTTGTGTAGACACACCGAGCCACCAAAATGGAGTTCGATGAGTGCTTGAACGACTGGAATGATTTGACGAATGAATATAAGAAATTGGAGGTAAGTCCACGTGATACTTTCTCTAAATCAAAATACTATATTTTATTATGTGGCATACATAATTTGCTCATCACTGGGTTTCAATGGTGTTTGATATACGGAGTTTAGTTCCGTTACCCTACTTGCCTTTCATATACCAAAGTTATTACTCATTCTTAACTGTAAATATTTTATCGATTTGTGTGTCTTATTAAGTCTTAATACGGTATTTGAATTATTGATTCTCCATCTGTCCAGTTTGGATTATCTGAGCTGTCATGAATACTATTGCCACCTTGGGAGTCACTTCGGAATATGATTAAGTTATTTAAACAGACTTTGGGACCCTTTCTTGTCCTCACAAACTTCTGTTGTTTCAACTACTGTTGATAGTGTGTTGTAGGTCTGCCTATTATAAATAGAAATCATGATCTTGTAAATTGATTCAATTATATTAGTACTAGATCCTACTTTCCGCTGGCGCTGCTTTCTATGCAGGAATTTTGCCGCCTCATCGTTGGTCTTCATAACAGTCCGATCTTAGACAAGAGTTTCGCCAGACACGATGTGCGAGTGTCTTTAGGTCTCGTTTCACGTTGTCCATCCAACGTGTAAAATCGTGCCTTCCTCGAGTTCCTAGTTTTTTGGTTCACACTCGAAGGCCTTGGTGATTCGATTTTGCGAACGGAGAACGTGCCCAAGCCATTTTATCCTTGACGATTTTATAAAACCAATGATATCAACTTTATCAAAATGGCTTCTTCTTATATGGGACTGCATTTATTACTTGAAAAATTTTACGCTCAATTACAGCTAATTATTGGAAGTTTTGCTCCTCTCATTGTCCAAAAGTCACAAACAAAGTAAGGTCATCACTGGTCTTTTACAATCTTTATCTTTACAATCTGTTTTGGGGCTCTCAACTCTTTCACGGTTCGCTTATTTACGTCCTGCCTTACGCCATTACAGCCAAATCGGAACGGTTATAGTTCCGATTTACGTAGAACCATCTGCACATTGCATAGCTCCATGCCAGTCTATAGTATTGGCATTATAAGATGGGTTGGCGCATGATTTCGCACTTCAACAGGGTGTCCACAAATGTTTTCATTAATACTACCGATCATAATCAGATGGTGAAAACTTCATTTTGCATCCTGCCCCTATCGGGATTCGAACCCGGTACCTGCCGCTCCAACTGCCGCAGCTTTAACCACTGTGCCACATGGGCGCTCATCACCGGTCTTTACAGTGCTTTATAGATGTTTCGGTTTTACTTTGCATGTTATATTGGGAGACTAATGGAGTTTTACTCGGTGATGAATGATCCCAGATATTTTAACTCATCCACCTTCTCATATTGTGCTTCGCCTAATGAAAACTCCGCGTGTCTGCAACGTCTCATTTACAACGGGAAGAGCAGATCTTTCAATATAGAAATGGCAGCATATGCTAATAATTGGGTTGATTTGTATTGTAGACAGCTGTTGGTACAAAGATAGTCATTTTAAGAGTCTGTCCAGATAAGACAATAATTCTTCTGAATGCTGTCGTACGCCTGCTGCAGGTTATCGAATATACTAAGTACAGGGATGGCTTTTTTCGAAGGGATTGTTTAGGACCATCAGTTTGATCAGTCGTTGTTCTGTTTCGATAAAACCCGCATTGCTAGTCGCCCATGATCCTCTCCAAGTATGTTGATAACTTTGTCGCAACTACGTTGGCCAAAACCTTGTTGTCTGGGGTCAACAACGCTTTACTGCAGTAGTTGTTGCAGTTTAACCGATCTGCTTTTTATGTCGGTCTTTCACTCGTCTGGGGTGTTTTCTTTTGAGCAGATGCCGTCATATTTAAGCATATGTTGGTGGTGGTGGGTCATCTTGACGGTAATATCAGATTGCTGAAAGTGATGATATTGCTCAGTAGGTGGTCCTGCCTATTTAGAAACAAAAAATAATAATTCCTCCACATTTCAAGGATGGTTTTGGTGTTCATTTGTAACTCTCTTGTATTGTAGAGAATAGCGCTGCTATGTGGTAGGAATTTTGTAAAGTTTTTTCTTAAGGCCTGAACTTTGGATGTTGTGTGCCTGTCGTTCGTGCCATCCCTTTTCTTTTGTCTGCATAGTCGATGAGAGGCTCTCCTCGTGGTTATGTAGATCGTCTAGTTTTTTTTATAGATTTCGGTGAGCGCAATCTTTCTCCTGAATAGCCATCAGACAATAGTCGCGCAGTCAAAGATTCTTAGGGTTAAATAAACTACGTTATCAGTGAACATTGGTGCATGCTACGGTTTTTCAAAGTCATACGATAGAAACGTTGATTGAAGTGTGGTTAAAAAGGAGAAATGTTAACTCAGCCTGAATCAATGTTGGTTCCATGATGGTTTTGATGGTTTTGAGGTTTAGTTGTTTGATTGATCACTATCCCGTTGTATGAGTTTCATGTCTTTATGAATGCGCTTAGGTAGGAAGAATGTACCAAGTGGTATAATAATACTATCTCAGTGGTGGGTGTTCCGTTGTTGTTTGATGTAGGATGCAAAGCTGCTCAAGACATTTTCGAGCTCATCATAGAAACTATTTTTAATTTGATCAGGCTTTCTTGGTGAGATCATGAACGTTCAGAAACGTAATAACGTTCATGAAACCTCACTGTATGTCACGAATGGCCGACATCGGTTGCCAATCAAGAAATCGACCCCAAATACATGCTTATCCATGTTATTGCTTCGACAGAGTCAATCTGTTACTACATCCATCATACTTCAGTCAACTTCTTTTACTAAGTGGTTGATAGTGGCCGCTGCGAAGAGACAGTGTGAGCACCTGTTGAAATTGTGTGCAGCTACGGCACAAGTTTTCTTAGAATCTATTGCATTTATATCGCAATGGATCCTGCTTGCCTTCATAGTACAGCCTCTTTTATTTCCAATTTTCGGTTTTTCTAAAGTAGTTTGAAGTGACCACCAATAGTTAAGTCTATTTTACTCCAGACGTCTACCTCTCTCTGATGATGTTTAAATATCTACGCAATCGAACAACTGTGGCTGTTGTTCCTCCTATACATATGTCCTACTGGCCATAAAATAGTTTTTCTACAAGATTGTTTGTTTCGTTCAAGTGCTTAATGTGCTCCTTCTTATGCTCAGTCCTACTTCGTATATCCTAGTGAGTGTTCTTCCCTTATCCAACGTTGCAATTTAGTATATTTACAACCAGCTTATGGTGTTGATTATTTTTTAGGCCAAATGAAAGACTTGGCCACAATGTGCTGAAATTGGGGCTCACTTTTACCTGACATATCAACATGTGAGTGGATATAAATCAGCTATGTGTGCATGGTGGGAAATTTTCTCGAGTCATACAAGAAATTTTTAGAGAATTCATTAATATAAAGGGTGATCCAATAAGAGCTGAAGTGATTTCAAATATCCACATAAAAAATAATCTAACGACGTCAGATCACAAGATCAGGGGTTCCGTTCTCATTAAAATTTTCTTTCAATAAATCGATGGTTTGGCTTGCTGTGTCATGTTGAAACCTCAAGTCGGCTACACCAATATCTTGAATTTGTGGCATTTAAAATTCATTGATCATTGCTCTGTAGTTTGCGCCATTGACGAGTTCACGGTATCATTCCGCATTTTTAAAGAAGTACGGTTCGATGGTGTCACCTGTTCATAAAACAGGCCAAACAGTGATTTTCCAGGATGCATTGAAATCTTTTAATCTCTTCTCGTTGTTCATCAGTCGAAATACTGTTTGTTGACGTATCCATTCATGTTCATCGATAAATACAATGTTTTGATAAAAAAAACTGGATCAGTTTGGAGCTTTTCCAACGCCATTAACCAAATCGATGACGCAAAGGAAGGTCAACCGGCTTTAATTCGTGAACAAGCTGTATTGTAAGCCTTCAACCAAGATATTTCTTTAAAATACGCCACATTGTGCCATATGAAGAGATCCAGAGCTTGGGAACGGCGAAGAATTGATTGATTGCGGTATTCACGTACACTTTCAGCTACAGCAGCAATATTCACATTAGATCGACTTGTACACTATCTAGTCGGGTGACGAATATCCAATAATGAAAATGTGGTTCGAAATTCATCAGTTAGATGATTATGAACACTTTAAAATGGTCGAAGAGCACGAAATGTTCTCTGGACACTGTTGTCACGCGTGAATCCCAATTGAAAAAGGTACTTCCTATTGGATCACTCTTTACATTGATCGATTGAGGCACAAATTTCAGAATGGAGTCAGGAAAATGTTTTAGGATATGGAAAAGGTTGGGCATCCAACATCAAGTGGTGAAGAGGTTTTAGGATTCTAAATGAAATCGGTAGTGTTCTGGTACGATTTACCACTATCAGTTGTTCACATATCTCAAGTGAACAAATAGTGACACTCATTTGACTATCCATTAGAAGCCTTGATGTAATTATAATAACTAGACGACTTTACACATAATATTCCCCCAGTTAATCAATCTTTGTCATATCTCTTAAAAAATATAATTATTTTCTAGAGAAAATCTACCACCATAAAATTTAATTTAGTTTTATCTAATCTGAATCGAATGAAAAAATAAAATGAAATAACAAACATTTTGGTTTAAGTGCTGATAAGACATTTTAATCGTATCGAAGTGATCTCTAAACCCATAATTTATGTATGTTGTTAACATGACATGGTACCTGTTTGTGTGTAGATATATAGGTACGCAATCAATGTAAACGCCCGTATCGCCGTTGAATATGACGCGAATTGAAATTTGTAAACAATTGTGTCGATCACAATTGTATGGTGATGAGACGATTAAAGTGACATTATCGCAGCTCCTGCTGCCACTAAAATAGTGATTTGAGTAAATAGTACACTTATACATACTATTTAGACTATTTGAAGTAAATCACGATTTGTTGATGTATGTATGCGATGCGTGCATGCATATACGTTGTTTAATGTTATGCTGGGTCAGTAGAACGTTAATTAATTCGATTTCGTTGTAACCGATTACAATATCGGTCTATTAGGAAATATATATTTTGGCATTGATTCGACCGTATTTAGATTGGACACATACTTCCTTCTGTTATTTAATATTCAATTACTATATTCGGTTGGGAATCCATATAATTAATTCCGCGTGTCGTTATTTTGTACTTAGATGGTTTGTCGTATTCGTCGTCGCCATAATAAATTAGTGGATGACATTTTTGTTACGATGTGTCAACAATCTGACTCGATTAGTTTCGATTACGAGCCAGATCTTTATATTGTTTACGCCGTGGAGCAATCGTTGCTGATAGTGACCTCTTCGCCTACCGAAAGGCTGCTCTCCTTATATAGATCGCTGTACCATTCGGTTCGAATCTGAACGCAGAATGGAACCGAGCCACCGTACTCGTTATTTTTTGATTTCATGAACGAATTCGAATTAAATTTCTTGATCACGTGATTAAACAGAACTCGGCATGTGCCGTCGATGTTGTGTTATGGGCCATCCGTCAAGGTCACATCCATACATGACAACAACATGTCTGATCAACACACTGTACAATTTCAGCTTATCCGCGTTTGCAAGATATTTTGATTTCAGAAGTGGCCATTATGTAATAAGAGATCCAAGGTACTTAAATCACTCCTTCAAACGGGTTGTTAACACTACTGAAATCAGTGGCGTCTTGGGCTCGAGAGCCAGAGATCAGATGTTTGGTTTTGGACTCGTTGATGGACGGAAGTTGAAAAATGTTCTAGTGGATCGAGTATCTCTTTCACTCCGTTGCCATTTAATCCAATCACACAGATATCATCGGCATATAAACTTGATCAATTACTGACCGATTTGGACGAACTCCTCCTTGTTAGTCACCGATAATTTCCTCCGCCAGAGGATTAATTCTGCCCAAGATAATGTACGATAGTAACTTGTATGCTGTGTAAAGGAGCGCTATAAATCTCGCATTACAAGCAATCATCCGTTTTTAATATAGGGCTTAATGTGATCCCTTTCCATTCTTCAGTCATAACTTCAATCAAACAGTACCACAAAGTTAGCCCTCCGAATATCAAGAGCTTTGAATTAATGCAATCAACTCCGGGTAAACGATTTTTCTTTAATCTCTGCTTGGTCATGGTGAATTCCTCATAGGATGGATCCTCAATGAACATCTCTGCGGTCTATATTTGAGGGTATAAAAATACAGCTTGTGATACATGTGGAACATGAAGTGGGGCAGAAAAATGTTCACACCATGTATCGAGTATCGCATCAACGTAAACACAGAGGTTTCCATCCTGATCCCGAATAGCAGTTGACTGAGATCTTAAGGTATGGTGCATTTCGGTGACTCTTTTAAAGAAACCACGCGAATTGTACTCATTGCTGAGTTGTATAATAAAATCTTAACCTTGCACCGTTCGCGCTTCTTCTGTCTACAAATTCGTTTAGCTGTCCTGCTAGCAAGAACTGCTTTATTTATTCTTGCGATTGTAAACAGAGCTGGCGCTTCATTATGGACTATATTTCGTAGCTCAATAGCAAGAGGAGTGTTGCTCCTTATCAAACCAATCATTTTTGAGCTTAGTTTTCACTATACCGGGATGGGTGGTATCAACAACCGAGGTTTTAAATACTTCCCAGACACTGCTCACTTCATCAGACTAGTAATAAAATCGCAAAATCGTTGGCGTTTCTTCATTTACCAGACCTGCACTTGTTATAATGGATATCCTGCGAATTTTGTTAACAACCGATACGATCTCACATCTTGGATAACCCAAGCTCGTTCTTTTGAAATCAGCACATGGTCAATTTTGGGAACTTCGGGATGTTTTACGTGGATGTGTCTTTGTTTCCATATTGATGTCTTTACGAGGAAAGAATATACCGGCTACTTTGAGATCATGAGCGAACGCAACATCATTTTTCTTTTGATGATGATGTTCACATTATTATTTGTCTGATTTCTGCCGGCTCTAGCATTAAAGTCACCAATCTGACATCGTGTTCAGGTATAGAGCCCATCAGATTATCCAAATTATTGTAAAATGAGTTTATCCTGGGGTTGACTTACATCAGTGGGCGCATGTACATAGACACTTGACAGATTGACACATGTGCAAGCGAAGCTTACATATATGATTATCGACTGTTTGGAAATCCAAGACAGCCTTTTTTTACTTGTGGCCCAATGAGAAATCTAACTCCAAGATTTTCGAGGTCATCTCGACTGTGTTGCAATGTATAGCCTTGGGACACATGGTGTTCACTTTTAGGCCACCGAGTTTCTTGGAGAGCTACGAATTTCAGCCGATTCTCTTTCCTCCAAGTGATATTGCCGAAAAACGCGCCATTTTCGTTTCCGGGTACCTTTTTAACATTTAATTTTTTTTTACGAATCCGGGTCATCAGCCCAGTGATCCAATCAGATTTAGACGCCCCCTACGATCTATGGATCTTATGTTTCGTTCGAGATATTTACAGGACTTGTTAGTGCTGCCGGATATGATGAATGCCTTAATGACATTTATGATAGCTTACACATCATCAGCGTTGTCCGTCCTGCGACGTATCAGATGTCTTGTGTTGAATTCCAGGAATATTGCTGACATATTACACTCTTTTCTGTCCTGGATCCAACTACTCTAGTTTCCTAAGGATGCAGAATGCGTTTGTGTGTTTTGATGAAATCCTAGATTTGCACAATGGGCCATTTGTGGCATTGAGTTTGGAATAGTTCTGGATGCAACGATGAAATTTATGTAGGGAAAAAGAAGAAACAGAAGTAAAGCTTGGGCACTCAACATAAGTGGTGTAGAGGTTTTAGGATTCTTAATGAAGACTATGTTTCGAGACCAAGACGAAAATGATATCGGTAGTGGCAACCACACGTTGGAAGGAGTAATGAGATTCAAATATCTTGGATCTCTCATTACTCACGATTATAGTGTGGGGGGAAATGTTAAGGTTCTCAAGATTGCCGCTGGTAATCGGGCTTTATTTCCATTACTTTAACTTCTGACATCAAAATATCTTACAAATACGGATAAACTAAAATTGTACAGAGTGTTGATAAGACCCGTTGTCATATATGGATGTCAGAGTTGGGCCTTGACGGCTGAGTACGAAAGACGGCTTCTAACATTCGAGAGAAGAATTATGAGTGTGGTATATGGCCCAAAACGAAACGTTGATGGCACATACCGAGTACTGTTCAACCACGAGATCAAGAATTGCATGAAATCCAAGAGAGCGAGTACGCTGGCTCGATCACGTTTTGCGTGATGATCCAAACCGAATGATACAACTATCATTAAAGGGAGATAGGTCCACAGCGTAGAAAGCGATCTGGTATCTTCTGATCGCTTGCAACAGTATGAAGAGCGTGCTCGTGTGATCGAAACCGATGGAGTCAGATTGTTGACACGGGACAGGACAACAATGGCCTGGAAATCGGTAAAAAATGAAGACTGTAGTGTTCTGGTACGATTAACCAATCTCGTTGTTACTACCACATTTTGTTACTAAAACCTTGAAGTGTTCTAGCCAACTTTAATAATAAAAAAGATTCTTGCCTTTGAAAGTTTTGTTAAAATACCAAACTACTGTCAGACACCTTGTTAAGTCGCACCATTCGTGGACAAACTCAAATTGGGAATCGTTAGAACTTTCCATATTGGAACTCAACACTTTTCTATGTAAGTGAGACCTAGTTAGCAAAGTACTGATCCTCCTACGATAAGTTCTAGATACTGTGGTGGTATTCTATGGGTCTTATGTTTCATTCGGAATATTTACAGAGCTCACTCTGGATGACATGATATCTTAATTAAAATTTTGAGAGCCTTCATCATCCCTTGATTATAACCTTCCAGTATTGCAAGTATTAAATTTTTATTTTTTTTTTTCATTTCAGACAACAAACCAAAAGTATTTGGAACTACTTGAAGGATTAGATGCATTACAAAAACAATGTACTGCCGATATAAAACATCAACGTTATCGAATCGGTCAGATAACAACCAATATAAAAAAGTAAGTAATTTATGTTACATTCGATGGTAATGGCACGTATAGCACACACAGGTGTATACAAATATCGTATTTATGGCACGTTATTGATTACTATTTCCGATCGAAATATATTTATTTTTAAATCGAGAATGATAGCCTACATAACAACACTTTCTATTTCTCGCCCGTTTATCGGTTTGATAAAAATTGGAGCAAAGTTTAAATTAATAATTGATAAGGCACACAATCAGGGTTAGGTAATTGTTGTTTTGCTCACTATATATAAATTTATAAGGTAATTGTAGAAAAAAATATTCGATTAACCTTTTGCGAGGCCACTCGCGACTATTCGTACTTTCAAAGGAATTTGTAAACAATAAATATTTGCATTATCAAGTTCTTTGGCACGATAATATTTTAAGGTGATGATCTTGCATAAAATATAAGTTATAAAATGTTAGCATGGATTTTATTGCACGTTTGAAGGACTCATGTGATCATAAATTTTGTACGTATGCTTCCGTTACATACTTAGTTTTAGACCTCTATTGTTGTTGGAACAACATATCATTTACATAATCAAATGTTTTATCAATTGAATAAGTGATAACCCAAGATTAGTGTAGTTGGTGGAATTGAATAGAATCTTTGTATATGTAGCAAGACGTATTTAACTCAAAACTGACATCGAATCAAGTCAAATTGGTTTGGACATAGCATATAAACTATTTTAGGACTGAGAGCGGAGTGAGAAGTCTGGTAAAATTACAACAGAAGGTGCTTTAATCGCAAATCCCAGATGTCATGTGTCAATACCATCGGTTACTAGGCCAACTCAATATTTCCACACATATCCGTCATTTAATTCATTTTTGACAGTCATTGAAAATAAGCAACTCTTTGCGTATATTATAGGGATTCTTCACCATCGATTAAAATGATGCACAAGTGGCTTACTGATTTTCGTTGTGGTCGTACAAGCACAACCGATGCCGAACGTTCGTGACTCCCAAATTAAGGTTGACTAACCTTACATAAGATTGCCGAGGTCATCTCCATTGTGTAGCAATGTATAGGCTTGGGACACATGACCTTCACTTTTATGCCATCGAGTTTCTTGGAGAGCCATGAGTTCTAGTCGATACACATTAATACATGTAATAAGACCATTAAACGCACCAGTTTCTCTAAGTGATTGCCCAAATGGTTGAAAAAATCCATGGTGCGATATTGCAAAACCGCAGAGTGAAAGTGCGCGAGATAGCTGAGATAGTGGACATCTCAGATGAGTAAAAAACGTACACGTGTGTGCAACTTCAGAGGCAGGTTTGGCGACGTTTCATAACTGTGGATGAAACATGAATCCATCATAATACACCGGAGACCACAGAAAGTTTAAACAGTGAAATAACACACGATGGCCACATTTACTGGCGATTCGACCTATAAGGTCATGGTTGAGTTTTTTGGGATGTACGCGGCATAATTCAAATCAATTATCATCAAAACTGGAGAACAGTGAACGGTGAATATGTCTGTAACTTATTGGACCGTTTCAATTGCAATGATGCTTTGAAAGAGAAACGACCGCATTTGGCGAAAAAAACGACAATGCACGAATTGCTTCCACATCTGGTATATTCTCCTGACTTAGCCCTCTGCAACTATATTCTGTTTTCTTAAAGAAATATAGAGAATTCGTATTATTCGGTACTTTAGTGTGAGTAAGATCCGCAATTATTTCAGCTTCTAATCTTGTTGCCGATGATAAAGGGACTATATTTTGTACTGATAATAAAACTGTCCTTAACTCCTTCAACAATTCTTAAACTTGGCCGGCGATAGTAGGAATTTTTGTTCATTCTTTGGCTAAATCTGGTTCTTGGTTGTGTTTCACAAGACCTGTGCCAGCTGCTCCTTTGCTTCTTCACATTGTTAAAAAAACGATTAAAACCATAGTCCTTACTTGAGATTACTAGTCATCTTCTGTAATATTCCTGTTCATTTACGTTCCTCTTTGCCTTAGTTACAACTAGTCCAGTTTGCTTAACATGCAGAACCTGTCTGTGCGCTTTGATGAAATCGTAGGTTTACACAATGGGCCCTTTGTGGCATTGGGTGCGGAACCTCACAGAGTTTCAGCCAACATTAATAATTATAATAAAAATATCCGCAAAACGGTTAGTTTGCATTACAACTATGATGAGGAGACTTCTCGCTTTTGGAAAATTTTGGTAAAAAATCAAACTACTGTCAGATACGTCATTCGTGGACAACTCACGTAGATACTCACTTTCTAAGTTGCTGTGAAGACAACACTTTTCGATAAACCCACTTGTTATGTGCATGAGACTTAGTTAGTAAATAATTGATCCTATGGGAGTTACGTTGCTCTTTTGTTTCAGACCGGGTTCTAATTGTCTTAATTGTGGGAATTATCTGTGATAAACTCCGTGTGAATATCTTCATTTGAAACTTAGAGTAATGCAGTGTGTACTAAGCGAAAATGATAATAATTGAGGAAGTTATAAACTAGTTGATCATGTTTTTTGTGTTATTTGTCACTCAAGCTTATTGGCCCATAGTGGCATCCCACCAAATCATAAGTAGTAGATAAAACAAATTATGGTTCCGATCAGGAATTACGTACACTAACTTAGAAGTCTAAGAGCAAGTGGTATTCTGCGAGATGGAAAGAATGAGATAGTTAGATAGAGAAATACAGAAGTTTCGACGAACTCAGCGCACTTCAGAGAGTGAGAGAGAGAGAGAGAGAGAGAGAGAAAGCGAGGTAAGGTTAGATAGATAGCTAAAGAGAGAGAGAGAGAGACAGAAAGAGACAGAAGTGTTGACGAACACATCATGCTTCAGAGAAAGAGAGCGAGGTAAGCTTAGATAGATCGCGAGAGAGAGAGATAGTGAGAGACACAAGTGTTGATGAACTCAGCATGCTTTAGAGAGAGAGAGAGACAGTGAGGTAAGGTAAGATAGATAGCGAGAGAAACAGAAGTATTGACGAAACCAGCATGCTTCAGAGAGAGAGAAAGCGAGGTAAGATTAGATAGAGAGATAGAGAGACAGAAGTATTGACGAACACAGCATGTTTTATAGAGAGAGATGTAGAGAAAGAGATAACGAGGTAAGGTGAGATAGATAGCGAGAGAGAGAAATATATATATATAGAGAGAGAGAGACAAGTATACAGACAGACGGAAGTATACAGACAGGCAGAATTATTGACGAACTCAGCATGCTTCAGAGAGAGAAAGTGATGTAAAGTTTCATAGATAGCTAAACAGAGAGATGTAGGGAGACAGAAGTTTTGACGAACTCAGCATGCCTCAGAGAGAGAACGAGGTAAGGTTAGATAGATAGCGAGAGAGAGAGAGAGAGAGAGAGAGAGAGAAAGAGACAGAAGTGTTGACGAACACAGCATGCTTTAGAGAGAAAGAGAACGAGGTAAGGTGAGAGGTAGTGAGAGACACACGTATTGATGAACTCAGCATGCTTTAGAGAGAGAGAGAGAGATAGAGAGCAAGGTAAGATTAGGTAAAAAAATCTAGAGAGAGATAGAGAGAGACCGAAGTATTGACGAACTCAGCATGCTTCAGAGAGAGAATGCGAGGTAAGGTTAGATAGATAGCGAGAGAGAGAGAGAAAGAGACAGAAGTGCTGACGAACACATCATGCTTCAGAGAGACCGAGAGAGAACGAGGTAAGGTGAGATAGATAGCGAGAGAGAGAGAGAGAAACAGAAGTATACAGACAGACAGAAGTATTAACGAACTCAGCATGCTTCATAGTGAGAAAGTGAAGTAAGGTTAGTTTGATAGCGAGAGAGAGACAGAAGTTTTGACGAACTCAGCATGCTTCAGAGAGAACGAGGTAAGGTTAAATATATGTATAGCTTAAGATGGATGTATTGACGAAGTAAAGATAGTCAAATACCTTCACATGTAATCTAGCAAGAAACATTTGGCCAAGACTCTACTTGAGACACTCGAAACTGATATTTTTCACAAAAACCAGATTTGAGAAAGTTTTAGAGAACATGCAAAAAAGTTAGATTAAAAACTTTTGTAGAAGGTGTAATTATATAGAAAAGCTTGTAGTTCACTTTTTCCAATCTTGTCCTGTAGTAGCACAAAGAAGGCACCTACCTGTACTTGGCTAGTTCATGATTCTCAATCTCTTTGTTAAACAGTTGAGTTGTATCAGAACAGGCACAATGAGCATAGTAATCACCGCAACTTACCAGATTGAATTCTAAAGCTATCAAATCGAGGGTTACAAAATCGCCACAATATATAAAATTGTTTATTATTTTTATTAGATAATTTATTTAAAACCACAACTAACTCACATTTTTTTATCATTTAGCAAGTGTTATGAAATATTTCATAGTGCATCCAAAAATATGTACACTCGTATTTTGTATATTTTGCGCAAAATTGCCAAATAAACGATGATGCCATCGTTACGACACATGCTTATAGTAATTATTTATTTAAACAAATTTATTAATTCTTTTTTTTTTTTTTATTATACGACAGAATACAAAAAAAGACGCCGATAGATAAAGACAAAATGAGTGACTTCGATAAAGACATGATGAAACGTAAAGCCCAGCTATATGAAATCGAACAATCCCTACCGAAGAAAAATAGTTTGTACCTTAAAATTATTCTAGGCGAGGTAAATGTATCGATATTAAATCGAAACGACAAGGTTCGCTATAAAGATGAGTACGAAAAATTTAAGCTAGTATTAAATGTTATCGGTCTAACATTGGCCCTTTTAAATTCGTTCGTTAATTATCGAGCGCTGGAATTGGCATTCATATTTTTACTCGTTTGGTATTATTGTACATTAACAATTCGCGAATCGATATTAAAAGTGAATGGTTCACGTATTAAAGGATGGTGGCGAACACATCATTTTATATCGACAATATGTGCTGGTGTACTATTGATTTGGCCACAGGGTGAACATTGGCAATTGTTTAGATATCAGTTTATGTATTTCAATGCGTACATAAGTATAGTACAATATCTACAGTTTGCCTATCAAAAAGGTGTTTTGTATCGTTTAAAAGCGCTTGGCGAACGACACGATATGGACATTACGATCGAAGGTTTTCATTCGTGGATGTGGCGTGGATTAAGTTTTCTATTACCATTCTTATTCCTTGGGTATATATTCCAGGCATACAATGCCTATGTACTATACCAACTGTCGTCGTATAAAAATGCACCGTGGCAGATTCCAGTATTGAGTATACTATTTGCTATCCTGTTCGTTGGCAATATGACAACAACTCTAATGGTTATACCACAAAAGATGCGCGAACGTGTTAAGGAACGATATCGTTTAATGAGCCTTTCGTGGGCATTACGGATTCGCAAACAAATAAGAGTAAGTGTAAACATACAAATCAATACGAGATTGTATTTCATGTAATCACAACATTGTTTTATTGCAGGGCGATATGGGTAAGAAAAATGACGCAGTGGCTGCCAATAAGAACGATTTGGATGAGCAGAAGAAAAAATAATTGAAATAATTAATTTAAAATATAAAATTTATATTTTTCTACATAAAATTGAAATTTCATATCTCTACAAAATAGAAAGTCTACACAATTAAAGTATAACAAATTACAAACTTGGCTAATAATTTATTTATCAGTTTTATTAATTAAAAATGTCTAGAGATAATAATAATTATTATAAAATTGTAAATATTTATAAATTATTGATTTTCGAAATGGTTGTATAAAAAACTATTTTTTTTCGATGGATTTACTTTGTATTTAATGAGGGTGTAATAAAAATTAATTTAATAATGACAAGTATTCATAAAATAATTCAAAACGACTTGTAATTCGTTGAAATTGGATAAAAACGCCAAATACCAAAAATAGTTATCAATCCTGGGTATAAAAAACTTTTGTACCTGCTTGGTTGCAAAAACAAGCTAAACGGTCACGTGGATGAATGCCCACGATTTAAATTTGGGGGCAGTTAAACTGCTCACTATTTGGCTAAATCTGGTTCTCGGTTGTATTTCATAGGATCGGAGCCAGCTGCTCTTTTGCCTCTTCATACTGTTAAAAAACGATTAAAAACTTAGTCATAACTTGAAGATATTGGTTTCTATACTTACTGGCCATGGCCGTTTCAAAAGTCTTCATAGCATGGAACTTGTCAGTGGTGTCGTATATGACGAATGGCTTGAAGTTGTTGATGACAGTTTACACTTCATCGGCGCCGTCCAGCTTTCAATCGCATCAGATCCCTTGTGTTCACTTTCAGGAATGTTTCTGTACATCTACAGGGTGACTGACGTGAAGTCGCGAATTGCATTAGCAGTTCTCCACGACAACGCTATTGCATGCAGCACGAAAGTGACTCTGCGGTATTTTGGCCTATTCCTGACGAAGCGCTGCTTGAGAAACCTTGCTCTTCAAAATACCCCAAACCGAGAAATCTAGCGGATTTGCATACTGTGGATTTGGTGTCCATTGGGTAGTGGAAATGAACCGCGGAACATTGTTTCTCAGCCAATCTTGATTGAAGCGCAGTTTATGACTCGGCGCCGGATGCTGTTGAAATGTCCACAATCGTTTTGTTTGTTCATATATTTCTCCATAACAAACGGTGACTCATCGGAGAAAACCAAATTCGCCAAATCGTCACTTTCGTACAAGCGTAACAACGCCTTTGCTCTTTCCATTCTAACGTTTTTTTAGCATCGATGAGACCATGCGTTTTATGGAATTTCAAGGCTTTTAATCCAATATAATCTTTCAATATGTGCTGCATCCGTTCGAGCGAAATGTTCGCTCCACGAGCCATTTTTATACCGCTACAGCGCGGATTCCGAGTCAATTTGGCCTTAACCTTCCGAATGATATCCGGCGATGTTGTAGTATGTTTCGGTCCACCACCATGGCGTTTTGCAATTCTGCCAGTATCGTTATAACGATTTATAGTGCGATACACTAAACATTTTATTCACATGCAGATGTTTTAAATGGTTAACCATCTGCGGCTGTGGCGTTCAAGTCAAATATAGAGCAATCACACTATTTCACTTGTATTCCATGTCTGAATATATATTACTCACTAAAATACTTTTGCACGCTTGTAAACAATCGACTGAACTGTCATTAGTTTAAATTTCGCGCTCTGTCAACACTGGTTTGACAGCAATGACAGTCAGACTTCGTGTCAGTCACCCTGTAATGTCTTTTCTGCCTTGATTCACACTACTACAGTTGGTTAAGGATACGAAACACATCTGTCCGCTACGATGAAATCCTAGGTTACACAATGAATCCTTTGTGGCATTGAGTGTAGAACCTCGAAGGGATTACACTCACTTGTGTAATCGTTAAAACTTTTAATACATACTCACTTTCTGCGTTTCTCTGAAATACATTGGAACTAAGCACTCTTGAAGAAATCCACTTGCTATGTTCATGATACCTAATTAGTAAAGAATTGATTCTCAGGACGTTCAGCGCTCTCGGAGAAACTCCCTCACTTCTGTGGGAGTTAAATTACCGTTGACCAAAAATTAAAATACAACAGATAACATAAAAACCGATCGTGTGCAAGAGTATTTCGTTCGGCTGACCTGACCACCTACAATGTTCACCAATGTTTGTTTTATTATTATATTGAAACTAGTCTTTAGAGACTAACAATCAATTTGATTCTGAATTCCTAAAACCTAAACCATAATGTTGTCACTGTTGATCCAGCGTTGCACCAATACCTGTCCGTTGATCGGTAGCTGCTCACATACTAACGAGCTCGAAGGATTCGGTTTCTAACCAAATGTTCATTATTCAGCAGTCGAGAGACTTCCGCATTGACATGTACCATTAGCCTTGATTCATGCTTCGTTGTAAATATTTTTATTGCATGTTTTATATCCGGAATCCCCAACTCACTATTTCAAATGTACCAGAGTGTTTTCGTCCAATTAACTAGTACCATATTTAAGATAAAGCTCTTCTTTTTAACATTTTTGCCATTTAAGCTAAACATCCAGCGTCATACCGAAGGATTTATCAAAGTTCTCGTACGGCGATGAATTACACATTGGTTTGTTCGTAAAGTTGACATGGGGAGATTTTAATTCATTAAGTCTGATTTTCCATCGTTTGGTCCACTGGCGAATTTCATCACTTGTACATTGAAGTTTATTCGCCACCTCTTCCACAGTTTACCTGTTGCTAGTGTAGCGGTGTTATCAGCAAACACTGCTATGCTTACGTGATCGGACTGTGGTATATCACTTGTATATAGTAAGTATAGGACTGGGTCCACAACGCTGCCTTGTAGGACTCCTGTCCTTACCTCTCTCAGTCCAGAATACTCATCTTATTGTCGTACTCTAAAACGCTTTTTAGGTAAATTTGATTAAACCCTCATGCCATACTTTATCGAAAGCTGTACCCACATCCAAAAATAAGGTCGAACAAATTGTTTTATCTTGTATCGCCTTTTCTATAATATCTGTAACTGTGTGAACCCGATCAATTTTTAAATGTTTGCATCTAAATCCATATTAGTGATCCGGTTTTAGGTCTCTATTTTCTATAATTGACTTCATGAGTAGTCTCTCCGTTAGTTTTGAAGTGATAGGAAGCAGGGATATCAGGCGATAAGATTTGGCTTCATTGGACGATTTACCTGGTTTTTGTTACCCTAATAACTTCCACAACTTTCCAGGTGGTCTCGTAAGGTCTCAGTTGAGTCTCATTTTCAAAAAATGAACATTTTGAGGAAATCTTTGGTCGAAGTGTACAGCAAATACTGCAATTCAATAGTTTTAAAAAATGTAAAGGCCATATGATTTATATGCTGAATATGTTGGAATAACGCAACCAACTGATAAAAAGCTTAGTACCAAATTGAATGATCTGGGGTACCTTCAAAGTGAAGCCACCAATATTAATCAACTGAGTTCAGGATTTCATAAAAGGCTTAAACCAATCATTTAATTGCAAGCAGTAAAGTTTCTTTAAGAGAACGGCATGACCAGTTTTATGTACATGTCCTGCACAAGCTTTAGCAAAAAATAAATGATTTGTTTTTGATTTGCCAATTGATAGGGAAGAATCCATCGGATTAAATGACGGACGTGCATTTAACTCTATAATACGCTAATTTGGGTGCCAATGGTATCATAGAATATAACCTGCGATTATGCTGCAAGTGCTCTACAACAATAACACAATTTTTAAAGTAGTAGATTAGAAAGCTCAGAGTACAATTTAGTATTCTGGTCACTAAGTTAAAAAAATCAATAAACCCAAGATACACGACATTACTGAGTACTAAATAGTTATAATATTAAATGATAGATAGCACTACCGTCGTTTTTTTTTCTTCAAATGACAATTTCTTATGTGGTTATTTCTTCAAATGGCAAAGTGGTTAAAGATGTGGCAGTGTGATACAAAAGGGATTTTTCATCATCTGATTTACAATCGGTGGTGTGAATGTATATTTTTATAACGCCGTGTTGCATTGCGGAGTTCATGAATCGTCATGGCGATTTGGCTTTGTAATGGAGGAAAGTAGGAAGTAAATAAACGAACTGCGAAAGAGTTAGGAGTGTCTTGGATCCCTTCTTCAAGTATAGGATCATTAGGGCGTTGATTTGTTTTGTAAATTTTCTTACACATTTCAAAAGGTTTAACATTCGATGATCTGGTACTTAACAAATGTTTTTACTAATTAATTATTAATAAAGGATTTTAGGGACATTTTTGGTGTTCTTTATTGCATTCCAAACATTCAAAAGACCACAATTTAGGGCTATTTACTTTACGATCACGTTGTTTGAAGATAGGACATACCTCGGTCCCTTTTTTTCCTCGAGCATAATTTTTTTATGCCACCCCAAGCGAACAAGGTTTAAAATATAGTTCCTTAAAATTACTCCTCCAAATATAATAAGTTCTGAATTAGTTAAAACGACTATTAGTCGCTTTTCAAATAAGCTTCCATGCTTTTTAACCATAGCAAAAGAGTTCTCTGATTTTTCATCTCCGAAGCTTTCATTACTTCAAAAACAGAATTCACCAATATTCCTAATAAGATCCTTGTGAGGACAGTTTTGTAGGCTTCCCTGCTATTTACGAAAATTTCCATTGGCTTTCCGCCAGACCTGAATTTGTCATCCACATATTAGCGTACAACAGACCCCAATAGTGGTCTAAATTTGACTCATGCTTGGACTGCTATAATAAATATTTCACTAGGCAACCTCAAGATTTTACTCAGAAGGCAATTCCTAGGTAACTCTTAAGCAATCGCCTACTATCAAATTGTTTATTCAAAGTAACAGACGAATCACGTCCAGTTGAGAGTATAACCGAATCAAATACAGGGTGGACCAATTTGGACTAACTGATTTGAAATGCTTACAATTATATCCTATTGGCACTATATGAGTTTTTTTAAGACAATTTCTATTACGTTCTACAACGTTACTGGCTCCAATTTTGCAATTTAATTGCAAATATTCTACTTTAGCTCTTACTATTTTGTGGTTTGTTGAAGTAAATTCATCCCTCAAACTTTGTCGCTCTCGCAAGTGAAATGTAGCTCTATTTAAGTGGAACCATGAATCGCAACTATTGAGATTTACCAGACGTAAAAAATGTTTCCAACATGAAGTGGTGTATACCGCCCAGAGACGGTTATGTAAGCCCATTTTCACTATCGCAAAAAACATGAACTGATGACTATCAGCTAAAATTCCACACCAAGTACTGTAGTTAAGAGTAATGGTCGCTGATGCAATCTCTTGGATTCTCCGTCCAACTAACTCGGCAGTTCTGTTTATTGACATATTTATTTTAATGAAAATGTGCTTCGTCGCTCATTAAAAGATTGTTCAAAAATTTGGCATATTCTGTCGCAAGCAAAATGAATCTATTAACATATTGTAGCCGTTGTGGTGCATCACTTGGCAATCATTTTTGAGTTAGTTGAATTTTATATGGAATCATCTGCATATCAACTGTAAGAATGTGTCGTAACTATGTTTGATAAATGCCCAATTGAATAGCTCATCGAAGATTAGACATTTTGTCGTACAGCATCCACAGCTAATGTAGTGCGAACAGGTTCATCACTCAAAATGGGCCATTAAGCTTCTTATCATGTTTGTTCTGCGAGTCGTCGAAGTGTAAAATTTTTACAGGTTCTTGCACTCAATAAGATAACATTATAAAATTCTTTAATAACTCTAATTCTAAACTCTACCCTGTGGACATACTTTTCGAGCGGTTACCGTAGGAATATCACTGTCTAAGTCGGCACCAATTCTCCTTGATCTAAGCATGGCACTAAACCACCGAACAAGTGGAGTCTCCATACCATGTCTTTCAGCTGCAGAGATCATCCCACTGAAGGAAGAGTTATACAATGCATCTTCGATGTTCAGAAACGATTCCAAGGTAAATCACTTGCTGCCCAGCGATCTTCTAATCCGTTAACGAATGTATTTGGGATTTATACCAGATTATCCCTAAGGTACCTGAAAAAAGGATAGATCACTTTTTGCCTGATCATATTTAGGCTTTCCTTTGGAATGGACACTATACCGACTTTTCTCCGTGATCTTGGAACGTAGCCCAGGGCCAAACTGGCTCTGAAGATATGTGCAAGGTGGTCTAGGTTTGCAGTTCTTCCAGTAGGAGACCCGGAAATATTCCGTAATTGGATTCTATCTTTTTACACCTCTGCCGCCTAGTTCTAATACCTGAAATTTGGTAGGTGGATAAGGAATTTTATAAGATACACTAGGACTTCCTGATTTGTACTTGTATCAGGTTTCTCTGAAGTTCCGATAGTGACCTTCATGTTGCCAGAGACTCTCTTGAGTTTATCGGTGGCAGGTTATCCACCTCCTCACAGAAAGATCTGTAATTCGATGTTTATTCACTTTGGATACATTTCTTGTACTTTCTTTGTGAACATTTTTACAAGTCCCAACCTTTCGTTATACTAGTTTCCATGGCCTTATTAAGAAGTTTTCTAGTCTACTTCCTCAGTCTGCCCAGTTCCATCCGATTTACTTAAAGTACAGCTCTTATCATAGGCGCTGATTAGTGCTTCTTCAAACTCTTCTGCAGACCTTTCCATTCCTGCGCACTTTCTGATTTTCATTACTGAAGATAGAAGTGACTGGTTGAGATGGAAACGAACACTTTAAAAGCTCACGTCTATTTTCCAGAGTTGCTATGTTGTTTGCTTTACAGCCATCCAGATTTGGTGGTAAACGCTGCAGGTTTTCATAGTATCGTAATTCGTGATCATACTCCCAACCGCTTTTCCAAGTTAAGTGACGGATAAACTTATTCTGAACACCTTCAAGTTTACTGTTGTTTATATCATAAATGGACACCAAACAGTAACCGCATATTCCAATTGCGACCGCACGTATGCAAACTATAGAGTATAGATTGTCTCCATTTTGAGTGTAGAATGACTTCAGTGATTGGTTGATTAAGTAAGATTTAAACCTTGTCACAAAGTTGATTGAGAAGTCAAATGAGTATGAACGTTCTTGTGCTTTACAATGGCTAATGGAGTCGAACGCCTTGGCAAAGTTTGTGTAGACCACGTCAACATGTTTGTGACTTCCAATAACTTTGAATTCAATAAGGTTTGTTGATCTCTTTGGCACGAACCAATGTTGGTACGATGAAACATGACGAGGCACCACTTCTTTGAAGGGATTACATATTACAAGTTCAAATAATTTGGGTATAGATGAAATCGACGTTATACCTCTATAACATGGTACATCACTTTTATCCCGGGTTTTGAATACTGGGGTCTTTCTGGTAATCTTCCATTTTTTAGGAAACTCTCCGAATCTCAGCGACTGATTAACCACCATGCAAAGAGCTAGTTCCAAACTGGTGTAATCCTTCAAAAAAGAAGCAGGCATTTGGTCAGGACCACAACCATCGCCGAATATTTTCAGAGCCTTGTTTATCGGTGATGATTGGGATATCATTACAATTAGCGGAGTCTTTAGCCTTGATAAACTATTGAGTAGGATGATGAAGCTTCGAATCATACGGGAAGTAAGCAGAGATCACTATAGCACCTCACGTCTTATTCTCTTTTACTTTACTTCAACGAGTATGTAATTCTTGTTAATACTAACTAAAAAAAAGGTTCTTGGTTAAAAAAAAAGATATGTAGATTTGGTTTTCATAGAAAGTTTATTTGGCCATTACATTTTTTTTCGTTATGATTCGAAAATTATATCGGCTAAATGGTGACCGCGATTCACTATGCAACTTTCGGCTCTTGAAATTGAAGATTTTTCGTCTAAATTGATAATGAGCGATGAAGCCCATTTTCATCTCAGTGATTATCTAGTAAATGTTTTTGTATTTTTAAGCAGTGTAGCATCTTATGGGATGAGAAAAATCGGTTCATTCCATTTCGTCCAGTCCTTTGATTTCAGTAGTTCAGGGAACCACTAATTCTAAAGGCTTTGTTCTTTTTACGCGCTTTGGTCCATTGGTGTGATCCAGTAGGTTCCGCCGCTCCTCGTTGTCATGTTGCTCCAGTCGCAGTACATGACTCCTTGCAAACTTAATTATTTCATCACTGGCGTATTCCATGTTAAGGTCTCGCTGGAGGTTGTCATATCTAATATACCATGGAGCATTGACAATGCTACGTAGTACTTTATTTTGAAATGTTTGTATGATATTAACTGTAGTTTTCTTTGCACAGCCCCAAAGTTGAATGCCGTATGTCCAGATAGGTTTAAGGAATTGTTTATATAATAGTAGTTTGTTTTGCGTTGTCAGCTTAGAGTTTCTTCCAATAAGCCACTGCATTTTTCTGAATTTAAAATTCAATTGTTGTCTTTTCTTTTTAACATGTGCTTTCCACCTAAGCTTAGTGTCTAGTGTCATGCCAAGTATTTCGCATTGTCTGAGGAATGAATTTGTTGAAAATATTTGTTGAAAATTCAGTCTCATCGGGATGTATTCCACTTTCTTCTTGGTGAAGTTGATGTGTGTTGATTTTGATTCGTTTACCATTATTCTCCAAGTTTTTGTCCAAGTGTTTACTGTATTAACAGCATTTTGTAGTTCCCGTGTTGACTCGAAAATACTAATATCAGTGGTCATAATTGCAGTGTCATCAGCCAAAGTCCCTATTCTGGCTTCTGCTATATTTGGTAAATCATTTGTATACAGAAGATATAACATAGGGCCAAGCACATTACCTTGTGGGACTCCTGCCAATATTTTCTTTAGTTTTGAGTACTCTTCTTCTTGTCTCACTCGAAAATAACGGTCATTTATGTATGACTTAAGCAATTCAAAATGTTGTTTTGGTAGATCTCGTTGAAGCTTAAATTGTGCCTGAAATGGAAGAGCAAGGACTAGAGGACAAGTGGTTTCAGCACGATGGAACCACAGCACACACAGCCCGTTCAACAATTCAATTATTGAATTAGGTTTTTCCGCGAAGACATATTTCGCCAAATGGCGATCTAGCATGGTCAGCCAGATCTCCGGATTTAACAGCACCAGAATTTTTCTTATGGGATTTTTAAAATCAAAAGTTTATGCGAATAAGCCCCAAACGATTCAACATCTTAAAGACAATATTCGTCACGAAATTGCACGATGTCATGAAAATGCATTAAATACCATTTAGCCGATATAATTTTCCAATCATAACGATAAAAAATATATAGACCAAATAAACTTTTTACGAAAACCAAACCTATACTTATCTTTTCTTTGAACAAAGTTATAGGCAATCATAATAGTAGAGGGACTTTTGCCCAAACCTGCCTTAACTAATACAATCTGTTCCAAATCACTGGACAACACTCAAAATGCATTTAACTGTAAAATAATGCAATCAAGAAAACTATATAATTCTTTAAGAAGTATGTAGGTATACTGAATACCTTCGTATATAAACTATTTATTTGGAATTTTGTAAACCAAAATAATTTTCTAAAGAGAAAAGCTTTTTTGTTGCTGAAAAACAATTTATTAAGAAGAAAAACTATTTCTAAAATAATAAAACGATAAAATTAATAAAAATTTAAATTACATGTACTCGTAGTATACTAAATATAAATTATAAAAAGCACAAGTGTGTTTGGGAACACAACATACGGAAAAAAGCACAATTTAACAATAAAATGTAATTATTATTTTAATGATTGGCCATAAAAGCCACTCGCGAACTTTGTTACGTAATCATAAATTTATTTTCTTTATCATTCTGCCATTTTATTAACCAAACCAACCAACAACAGTAATCAAAATAAATTTAATAAAATTAATTCTAATTTATGTTAATTTGAAAAAGCTTTTATGTTTATCCACGCTGCCTCTCCTCGTATACGATTACATATATATATACTTATATGAAGTATGGTTGTTATTGCCTAAACCTTGTGCATATTAAGTTTTTTGTACCACACAATAACCGAAAAAGTTTAATTTATCCCATAAATACAGAACCGGAATATGCGACATAATACGATCGCACGGGTGGGGGTGGCAAATTAAGCTCATATCTACATTTATTTAAAGCAATTTCAATTTATATTATTTCGAAACAGTATAATCAAAAGGAAAAGTATCCAATTAACACTGTACAAAAAAAAAAAAACAATACCAATCGAAATAAAAAGTAAAAAGCTCAACAAACTTTTGTTCCTTATTCCTCCAAAAAAAAACCCAACTAAAAAAACAAAATTATAACACAGAACGATGTACAATTATCATTTTGAGTTGTGTGTGTGCCTCGACTCGTTCTGATTTTAATTGGAAGCGACACAAAAAAAAAAAAATGGAACAAAAAAGGAAATCCATACCCTGTAATGATTATGACTAACAATAGAATTCGAATAAAATAAAAATTCGGGAGCGTTTCACTTTTTGTTGTTGCTACATAAAAAAGCTTCAAGTTATTTTGCTCATAAATTTAAATCGTTTGCCGAAAAAAAAGTTTGGTTTTTTTTAATAGTCGCTACACAAATTTGTTGTTGTTTCGAATATTTTCCACTTTAGTTGTTTATTATCGTTGCGGATTTGATGAAACAGATTATTTAGCACGTGGGGAATATAAGTCGGGATAAGTGAACTTTTTAGAAATTTTCAATTTACACTTGGGATAAGAACAAAGTAGTTAGTAATGATGAGTTGAATCATAAGAGTATTGATGACAGGCAAATGGACTAAATAAGTGGTTAAAACTGCCGCTATTAGAGCGAGAGGTACACGGTTCGAATCCCGATAGGGGCAGAATGCAAAAGGGATTTTTCAGATAGGCCTGGTATGGAGCTATGCAATGTGCAGATGCAATGGTGTAAAGTAGGACGTAAATAAGAGTTGGGAGAGATGAATTGCAAAGTTTAAGACAGACAAACAGACATACGGGCAGGCAAAAGCTTAAATTTATTACCCGTGAAGCTTTCAATATGTTGCCATGATTATTAGCAAACGTGGCTTGTTTAAATTGGAAATATCTGTCTTTGGAAATATACAGGGTGTTCCAGTAATAAGTTCATATTTACAAATTTAATTTTCCAATAAGTCAGCTGACCTTTCCATTCCTCCGCAATTTCTGATTTTCATTGTTTAGATGGAAAAATTTTATAATTTCAGGATTATCGCAGGTTAGAGAGAAGGTGATGTAGCGATGGTTAGAGAGACAGTGTAACGTCATCTAGGACACTCCAAAATGAGAATTTTCTCATCGTTGACTGACTCTGTAAAAGGTTGATCTACTGCCCACATTCGAGATGACTATGTCATAGACGTCTAGTCATCTTCGATGTGCATTTATATCGGTGATATCATTACGATTTGCGTAGTCTATCGCTTTGATATACTTTTGAGTAGGATGATGAAGCTTCAAATCATATGGGAAGTAAGCAGAGAGTTTTTTTCGAAAATCTTTTTTCAGAGATCTGTAGGTCCGATTTTACGTAGAAACTCATCTGCACTATGCATAGCTCCAGCGGTCGCCCAACCGATCGATGGTGAAAAATCTCTTTAACATCCGGCCCCTATCAGGATCCTGCCCCCCGCTCCATCTGTCACAGTTTTAACCACTGCGGCGTTTTATTTTGAATAGCCTACTATTTGGGCTGCTGTCAATTTTGAAGCCTTTTACTTCGGATCTCGAGTAAAAACTAAACGATTGGGAAAGTCGGATTAGTACACAAGTATACATAATTGTGATACGGGGATTGTAATCCGGTCTTTACTTTATCAACACTCATAAAAACATATTCGTAATTTTCCAACGATTTTGGAACAAATATTAAATGCGGAAGAGGTTTGTCTATAAACTAATTCCGCTGATGAGCATTTCAGATCTTATTTTACCGTAGCGCGTATCTCTAATAAAATAATTGGTATTTCAGATCTCCATTGCCTTGTATTACCTCGGGCTGTAAGAGCAGATTTAAACTTCCGGTGGAAACGTTCGACCGTACCGACTTGATCATACCGATTTGAAGCATCAAATATTCTTTTGCGAAGAGAAGCTGCGGTGTATGGGCGATTACTCGCTGTAGCAACTTCGAAGGAAAGCTCAATCTCCGGAAATCTAAAAAGCTCTAACTTCAAATTGGAGTTAGCATGACGTCCGGAAACAGAAAGTAAATTCTGAAGTTCTAAGTCAGCTTTTTGGGCAGAAACAATTAACTGACAGTCAAAACTATCATCAACGGATGATAAAACTACAAAATATCCGTAGTAAATTGAAAAATACAGTCCAAGTGTCTCGATACTCTAGGACTATGTTCAGTTTTAGACTGAATAATAAGCCGCATATATATATAATCTCCACAGGGCCTCCAATCTTGTTCTTTTTGACCTCGGCCGTTAAAGAGAGGTAGTTTTATTAGAATTGCCCCGTAGCCTTTGTCGAATACAAAATGAATAGGTGTTTATTCGTCTCATTACGATGGCATCGATATAGCTTAGTTGCTTTATCAACCAGCCTTTTATGTTTGGAAGTCGAAACCAATAATTGGCCGATTAGCTGATGCTAAAATCTATACCGTGAGCAAATGAGTGCCGTAGGTATTGATTATTGAGCCATTATAGCTGCCGATAAAACTTTAATCGGACTTACAAGGATTCCTAAAACAATTGGTATTGTACGTGACAGGGACCATCGAAAGGTTAGCTCATGTGTCAATTAAAAACGTCAAATAATTCGATTGGTCATATATGAGCATTTGCCATTGTTTTATTTACACTCGCATTTGCCATTGCACAAGAATTCGGCGAACTTGTCGCATCGAAAAATCATCTTCAGCCCCATTTTCACATCGGAGGCTACATCAATAATCAGAATCTTGCATTTGGGGCTCAGAAAATCCAAAATTTGTGAAAAACCTCTCCATTCTCAACGTGTCACTGTTTGGGGTGGTTTTCGGGCTGGTACAATTATGGTGGTTAATGGATTGCGCTACCTAGCTATTATTTATGATTTTTATGACCGGAATTGGAAGATGCATTTCTATTTTGCAAGAAAAGTTTCCTGTCCTTGATTTAACACCTTTAAACTTTTTTCTTTGGGGCTACGTGAAATATAAGTTCTATGCTAATGCTCCACAATCGATTCAAGACCTTAAAGATAGAATTCGTGAATTTATAGAGGACATAGAGCCGCAAATGAGCGAATTGGTCATGGAAAAATTAGGGTAATGAAAATTATATGGTGCTGCAAGC
Source organism: Tipula lateralis (assembly GCA_963932295.1). Classification (NCBI taxonomy): domain Eukaryota; kingdom Metazoa; phylum Arthropoda; class Insecta; order Diptera; family Tipulidae; genus Tipula; species Tipula lateralis. Next base: position 181,711,572 of record OZ010738.1, on the reverse strand, counting down.
GTAGCCCTGGCGGTCATTTCGCTAATATTGTTTTCAAATGTTAATGGCATACTTTCTTCTTTACAATGAATTAGAAATTCGTTGATTTCTCTTAAAAAATAGTCATTTTTTAAAATATCAAAATGAAACCTCTTATTGGAAAACCCTTAATTTTCCAAATTTATTTTTTTATCTGAAAGTACAATCCTTCTGGTTTCTTATGGAAAATAAATTAGTTCAAGTGGGAGCTGTGGCTGGCCTTGGCGTACTCCGTTCGGTCGGCCCAATTTTTGAGAACATTTCGGATTGTGTTGGGATCTTCAATTTTGGCTTTCAAATGCTCAACTGTTTGTGGATTGTCCATATAACACCCCATAAATAAAGATCCAAAAACGTCAAATATCATTCTTGCCGGTCATTTACAATTTTGACACAGTTTCACTATTGTATATGCCTGATGTGTGGCATAGCGCACCATCTTGCTGGACCTAAAGGTCGTCCGAACTAATATCTTCATGATATGTCTTCAAAAATGATGTTATTTGGCGATAGTTATTTCCGTTGACCGTAATGATCTCGATGTCCTCTGTTTCGAAGAGTAAAGGCCCAATAATGCCGCCAATGGATGCATTGGTTTCTCCACATATTCTTGTGGATTTTTCGATTCCCAAACGCGACAATTTGGGTTGTTTGCCAACCCACCGAGACAGTCTATAAACGGATGGTCACGGAGCTTAAACTGGCTGCGACCAACTTTATGGTTGCATGGAAGACCGGCTGAAATTCATTTCGGCCACCGTGGCGATATTTTGGGCTGAACGAACACGAATAATGATATTAGTGTTGCCAGAGCCAAAATAATTGATATGTCAAATCTGAAACGGTTTTTGGGACATCCTATATAATGCACACCTTATAAAAAGTTTGTGGGAAATCATAAGAATAACCAACCTGCTTCTTTTTCAGTAAAGCTAGTAATTATCTATATACTTGGATGATGATTGGATAAAATCGAAAAAAATATTTTTGAACGACTTTGAAAAAAACAGAAATGGGTTAGTCTATCTGTTGTTTTTGCTATAAAAATGTTTGGTCCTCGATTCCAATGAAATTCGGTACAGACATGTAGTACCACTTATATATAAGCGCTGTGCAATAAGGTTCATAATTTTATTGGTTTTGACCTGGGTTTTGGGAGCTTCACTATTTGTCATTTTCTCTCATCCTTAAACTGTCAATATTTAACGAACGACGTCGATCGAAACGTTTTCTATGGTATTAATCTGTTTATTATAGATGTATGAATCGATATCAACCATAATGTGACTGCTTACTTCTAAATCCTAATTTATAATTCTCGGTATACATGTTTGCTCTCTAATTATTAGTACGAGTCATTTCAGCAGTGTCTTGTCCTTCAGAAATTACTGGTGATTGGGAACGATTTTCTTTCTTGTGGTGGATTTTCTTGGTTTTGATATTATCTGATTCTTGGTTATCTTTATACTGTTCAAAAAATGTTTACTCTTTGACATCATTGAATATAGGTTAGGTTAGGTTAGAGTGGCTGCTAACGCACACTTAGACCGTTGCCGGTCCGTTGTGATACCACAGGATCTTAGTCCCCTAATACCCCTAACACTCTATTGTAACCATCCTGAGCTACTAATGTAGCGTAAAATGTCCCGCACCTTACTATCTGCAAGATCTGAAAGATTGTGCATTACATACCTACCCAAGTGTAAATGTCTTCTTAGTGCCAGTGCAGGACAAGAGCACAGGAAGTGAACAAGCGTCTCTTCCTCCTCTTCGTCCATGCAGCTTCTACAGAAGTCATTTGTTTCTAGACCCAGCCTTCTCGCATGCTCCCCGAAAAGGCAGTGTCCCGTTAATATTTCTACTATTCTTCTTAGATCTCTCCTCTCCAGAGAGATTAAGGTCCTGGAGCGATTCAGATCCAACCTTGGCCACATTTGTCTCGCTCTCTCGCATGTGAGGGTGTTAGACCACCTCTCCTGTGCTGAAGCTTCCGCCCTTTTCCTCAGAGCCAGTCTAAGCTCCGCTGTAGGCCTCCCCACATTGGCCCTTTCAGGCTTTAGCTGAAGAGTTGTACCTTGCCTAGCTAGTTCGTCTGCCCTGCAGTTACCCTTGACGTCAGAGTGGCCGGGGACCCAGATAATCTGAATATTGAAATGCTCACTCATCTCGTTAAGAGACGAGTGGCAACCCAATGCCACCCTAGACTTCAACAGCACTGCTTCCAGCGACTTGATAGCCGCCTGACTGTCCACATAAATCTTGATATCCCTCTTGGATATCACGTTATGCCTCAACCAGTTCAAGGCTTCCTCAATCGCTATTATTTCCGCCTGGTACACGCTGCAGTGGTCAGGGAGACGAACGGAAGTACTTATATTTAATGTTCCACAGAACAGCCCAGCTCCGACCTTACCATCTAGCTTCGAGCCGTCCGTGTAGAATTGTATAGCTTCGGTTTCCAGTGCTAGCTTATTCCCCCAGAATTCTCTTGAAGGGATAAAGGTTTGAAAACCTTTTTCGAAGCATAATATCGGCGTAATATAGTCAAGGTTCAACATTTCCTTCTTTAGCGAACCAATTATTGTTGAGTGACCTGCCTGTAAGTGTTTCCACTGAGACACGGCCGTTAGTCTAGTGGCTATGTTAGCCGCCATCTGTTTACCATATATATCCACTGGAAGAAGGTGTAACATGACCTCTAAGGCCTGAGTAGGTGTTGTTCTCAGTGCCCCGCTTATCAGCAAACAGGCCATCCTTTGCACCTTCTCTAACTTTTTCCTATAGGTTACTCTATCCAGTGCTGGCCACCAAACACTTACTCCATACATAAGAACGGGTCTTACTACGGCCGTGTAGAGCCAGTGTACCAGCTCCGGTCTGAGACCCCAACGTCTGCCTATCGCATTCCTACACGAATACATCGCCGTCGTAGCTTTGCCGATTCTCTCCAAAATGTTCGGCTTCTAGCTTAGTTTACTGTCTAAGATTACACCCAGAAATCTCGCCTTATCAGTAAAAGCCAGTTTAGTGCCATTTACAGTAGGTGGGTCAACTACTGGAATTTTATATTTCTTCGTGAAGAGTACCAGCTCTGTCTTAGATGGATTAATTTCCAATCCACATTTACTGGCCCATCTCGTTATAATAAGAAGCGCGTTCTGCATTACCTCCTTAATAGTCGGTAAGAATTTACCTGATACCATGATCGCCACGTCATCAGCGTAGGTGACCACTCCTATACCCTCCCTCTCTAACTCCAGAAGTGGGCCATTAATCACCATGTTCCAGAGAAGAGGAGACAGGACTCCCCCTTGTGGGGTTCCCCTAACCACTCGTCTTCTTATAGTTGACTCCCCTAACTCTGAGTTTACAGTCCTGCTTCCAAGCATATGACTGATCAACTTGATTATGGAGGTTTCTACTTCCATGAACGATAATCCTTTCAGGATTGCATCTGTCTGAACGTTATTAAAGGCGCCCTCAATATCAAGAAAAGCTACCAAACAGTACTCCTTTGAGTGAAATGATCTCTCAATTGTGCGTACCAAGGCATGTAGAGCCGTATCTACTGACTTACCCTTACAGTACGCATGTTGAGAGGCTGACCATTTCTCCTGCTTTAAATTCATACTGATATGTGTTTCTACCAGCCTTTCCAGGGTTTTCAACAGAAAGGATGATAATGTTATAGGTCTTAGGTCCTTTGGATAGCCATGCGATCCTTTTCCCGCTTTCGGAATAAAAACCACCCTGACCTCCATCCATTGCCTAGGAATGCAGACCAACTTTAAACAACCCTTAAAGATCACCTCCAACCACGGGAGGATTATTTCCGAGTTGTTCTGGATTTCTGCTGGTATAATTCGATCCGGTCCAGCCGATTTGTACGGCTTGAACCCTTTTATGGCCCACAGAATTCGTTTTTTATTTACGATATCCGGTGCGCGCAACGAACAAGCTATTCCCGACGCTCTCAGTTCCATCGAGTTGTCTAAACTACCCGGGAAGTGAGTGTCCATGAGAATCTTGAGGGATTCCTCACTGGAATCGGTCCAAGAACCATCAGGTTTAATTAAATAACCTATGTTTGTTGGATTTGTGGAGAGAATCTTCCGAAGGCGAGAAGTTTCCGAAACATCTTCCATTTTGTCACAGAATAGCCTCCAGGAGCTCCTTTGTGCCTTCTTCAATTCTCTCTTATATAGTCTCAGCGTCTCCTTGTACGAGTCCCAGTCCTGAGATTCTCTAGTCCTCTTGGCGTTATTAAACGCCGTTCTGCACGACTTCTTTATGGCCCGTAATTCTTTTGACCACCAGGCCGGTTTCTGCTTCCCACTGGGTATTACCTCAGGGCAAGCAGCCCTAAAGGATTGGTTACAAGCTTGTGAAACGGATTCCACCATGTGGTCCATATCCTCAATGGTCGCTCTGGGCTCTGGGACCCCCGACGGCATTAGTCGCTTAAGGACTTCCCTATACCTACTCCAGTTTGTTCTCCTAGGATTCCTAAAAGATTTCTGGGAAGCAGGGCAAATTTTGATATTAAAGGTTATATAACGGTGGTCAGAGAAGGAATGCTCCTTCCCTACTTTCCACTCTACAATCATTGAATATATGTAGCGTTATAATGTTCAGCCAACCTCTCAGAGTTTTGTCGTTCGCTGCAAATGTCTGTCATTTTAAATATTCGATCATCAAACTGAAAGATACTGATAGCCATTTCATCAATGAAACAGATGCAAAGGAACGCCAGTTTTAGATTTAAGAGATGACCATAGTGATAACTGATGATGAGTCGAACCTATTGATTCGAAATCATTGGCTTCTCTACACTCAGAGAACGCAATAGAAGGGAAATCTATTGATACAATTTCCATTGAGCGTACAACACAAAACCTCAGCTGTTACCATATAGATAACCACCTATAATTGGACAGTCGGCTTGATCACTTTCTGAGTAGCTTATCAATTCACAAATCCAAGTCAATATCTCTATAAAAGAGAAAGGTTACCTATATTCATACCTTTCTGTAATTATTGCACAAAATAATTTCCCAATAGTTTGAAATACGAGCCAAATGGACAGTTATGTAATCACAAACCTCTTTCCATATTTGGATCTCATTTCACTGTACACGAATCAATTTTTTTTCCTTTCTTTGAGAGTTTCTTCAGTCTCCTCATTTTCCTAGTCCATAACCCCCAGTTCTCTTAGGCATACTAAGAGGACAGCTCTTTTCATAGGATCCAACTTGTGAGTTTTCAAGCATGTCAGCTGCTCTCCCTACTCTCACAATTTCAGATTTTTATCGATGAAGAACTAAGCAACTGGTAGAGTCTGTACTTCCCTGTAAAGAGTTACCTTAGCCAGGAGCATTGATGCATAAGGCAAGAGAAAAATCAAATCCATATTGGCAGGAGAGAAATGCCTCTTGAATTTCTATCCGAGCGGCCCTAACATACATGATGTGAGTTTGCATTTTTTCCGGTAATGATTGGAATATCACTGCGGTTTGCGTACCTGTAATAAAATCTGGAGTAGCAAATTTTATTCAGGAGTCTATAATTTATATTGTTGCTAACATAAACATAAGTTTTCGGTCTTGAGCAGGTTTCAAGTAACAGGACAGAGCCTATTGTAAATTGAGTCCCAGATGTGTTTTGATTGACTTAACACTCTTACATTTTTGTAATGCATCAATGCTAACTCTTATTTTTATTGCCAACTGATTTGTAGAAGGATTTGCGTTTGTGAAATCCTATGGCCTTTAGCAAGACATCTAGTTTAGAGTTCGTACACCGTTGATGGAAGAAGCTTTGAGAGAAAATCTAGTTTATGTGAAGAATATACCACCAAACAGTTTATAAGGTGGAAATAACGTTTGGTAGAAGATGTTGGCCGAACAAGAGGGTATGAAAACCTGATAGGAGCAAACTCTTGAACAAATGGAATAACAGGAGAAGTGCCAGTTATATATCCGATACCAGCGAGAAATTACCAGGACGGTTCGTCTCGTTCAAATCGTAATTTGACCCCTTATACGTACATTCTTTAAGATTTAATTTAAGTTAACAATTGGACAACAACAATGCTGATCTTTTCCGAATATTTGATATAATATTATATACTCAAGCAACAATACTAGACAACAGTCAAGTGCTAGAGAGATTTAGCAACAACATAATAATATCTTGAAAAAACAATTTGTCTTGGAAAAATTGAATTTAACCTTAATACAGCGACACGACTAAATTCAATCTTTGTTGAAAAAAATCAAGGAAAGATTGAAAAAATTTATTGAAAAAAGCACAATTGTATTACTAAGAGCTTTTATCGTTCAAATTAAATTATCAAAATATCAACGATTCGTTTGTTTATTTTCTGATTCAAGGTTATACATAGTCGTGTGCGAGAATCTTAATCAAAAATACAGGACTTATCATCCTGTCTCGACAATATAATTCAATATTTATCTCTATATGCTTGTATACATATACAGAGACATATATGAATCCGGTCCATTTACTGCAAAATCAATCAAATTGTCTATTATGGTTGTAAGAATGGATATTTAGGTCCAGCCTAATACGATATATGTAATGAATTTATGTCACTCTGAAGAATATAAATTGAACTTATACTCGTATAAAAGCTTTATTGATTATGGAATATGAACTTTTATAAGAATAGGTGGATAAAGTTTTATCTTAATTCTGAGAATGGCTAGACAAGGTCAATTAAATGCGTATCGATACGTATCGATTTTCAGGAAACAAAAGCTTTTGAGCTTCGGGGGAAGTATGGTTTCAAAGTTGAAAGTTAAAAGATAAGTGTGGCTTAACACAAGGAAGATTTTCAGGAGCGACGACGTGAAACTTTTCAAACCTTCTTTCTTTTATTGACTGAAGCGTACTACCTGGTGTGAAGCCTATTGCTTAATTTGACTCAATACAAGGAAGCTCACTAGGTCCGAACACAAATGAGTAATACAGATTAAAAGCTTTTTCTGGTATCTATGGATGGTGGTGAATGTCCGTTCTTAAACCGCGGAGTGATTTGTTTCGTTAAATCTGCTAACTAACGAGATTCACATTTCTTGGTGGTGTAGACCAGAAGTTATATCTGATAACGTACTCGTACAGTGCGTATAGTGTGTATATGGTCTGTAAGATCACTACATAAGCCTTTTGAATGATTCATGCCAACGGTGATAGGACCGACATGATGCACTTTTGATGTATGATAATCCAAGACATTTAAATCGTCTTTAGAGTAAAGATCTGATCAAGGCCATATTCATCCAGTTCATTTAATTTACAAGAACTAAATGGCGAGGTACAGTCGATGCATAATTTTGTTCGATCAATTATAAATTCATGAAACTACCATTGACCAATCGAAAAGAACTCTGAAAGCAAACAAACGACTCCAAAATCGTTGTTTCCTGGATAATTTTAAAGTTGTTACTTTAAAGGATAAATCAGTGCACCACCTGGTGTGAAGCGTGCGGTTTAATTTGACTCAACAGTAGGACGCTTACCAGGTCCAAACCTAAATGAGTAAGACATATTAAAAGCTCTGTCTCAAATTTATTTGAGTGGTGATTCATGGTCGAACTCAAATTTCTCAACTATAGATGGCGGCAGGGTTATAACGTAAAAACTTTTCACCTTTTTTTCTTTTATCACCGGAACGGCACCACCTGGTATGAAACTTGCAGTTTAAAGTGACTCAACATAAGAAAGCTTACTAGGTCCGAACATGAATGAGTGAGACACTTTCTCGAATCTATATGAGTGGTGGTGCATGGTCGAACGAGACTCAAATTTCTTAACTAGATGGCGGCAGGGTTATCAGACATTCTTTCCTCTGTAATCCAAGTTTCTAACGGGATGTGGTTTTAATACGTAAAAATTGTCTGTAAGTAAATTCTTACCTGGTGGTTTGTCCTACTAGACTCTAGCGTAAACTCATCACACGGCAATATTGATACTTATTTCAAATGTCTGCTCTATCAACTATTGATGGTTGTATCTATGACTACTACGGTTGCAATGGGTAATGAGGATTTAGGATTCGATTCCGGAGAGGGTGTCTCAAGGAAAGGAAGACAACAATCGCGTAAACTACCCATTCCAATAACAAGAATAACAATACAGGACTAAATCCTAGGGCCTTTAATTGGAATGAACACTTTTAATCCTTTAAGAAGGAACAATTGCAGGGTGCCAGCAGCCGCGATAATTCCAGCTTATATGTGTTAAATTTGTTGCATTTAAAACGATCGTAGTTGAACTGGTGTCAAGCACAGGTCGTACACCGTAACTTGGTTCGTACATAATTTTGATGCAATGATGTATTACTGTAGTGGTTGAAGCATACAATTGCTTTGAACAAATTAGTGAAGGCCATTTGTGTCTAAATATATTCTACATGAAATAAGACGTCTGTTCTATTTTCAATTGATTTTTAGATCAAGATGTAATGGTTGTTAGAAACATTTGGGGGCATTAGTGTTATATTAATCAAGAACCAAAGTAAGAGGATCGAAGGTGTAGAGATCCCGATCTAGTTTAGAAAAGTATGATTGTGAAGTTGAAACTTAAACAAACTTGACTGAAGGGTTGAAGCTTGCGGCTTAATTTGATACAAAACGGGAAACCTACCAGGTCCGAACATAAATGTGTTTAACAGATTAAAAGCTCTTCCTGGAATTTATATTGATGGTGATTCATGCCAGTTATGGTGCAGACCAGAAGTTATACCTGATGGCTTGTTTAAATAATATGGCATTCTACAGTATTTTCGTTGATCACGAAGTCCAAGATAAAATCTTATCACACTTCAACTCTCGATTCTTTACGCTTGTCATGCTTTAACGAACAGAACACAAATCAACTCATTACCCAATAGTATAGTTTTGTATACGAAGCGCAACACCATATACACCATGCTAATTACGGAGTTTGATAGCAATTTTGGAAGGGTTGAGCCTTTCTCCGAATTCTTATTAAAGATCGTGGCATTGACCGTCCATTTCAATCGTAATGGATACGTATCTTTGAGATGCAAGAAATTTTGTGCCAGATATTTATTAGTTTGAGCTTGGAAAGCACGGGAGGGTGCCTCTTTTATAGTATTATTCATTTCTATCTCATAGGCTCACTTGTCTCCGGTATCCTCAAGGTCGTCAGTTAGGAATCGTTATCGAAATCAGTGCAGTCTATGGGAAGAGTATGGCATTGAACAGGAGCACACGAAGTCCTCAACAATTTCTTCTTCTCCTCCCTCACACTGTACGCAGTTTTCGTTGTTCCTGGCAAGTATAGGCTCTCCGTTTTATAGTATTATTTATTCCCCTCCCCCAGGCTCGCTTATTCCATTGTGATATCGCTTCTCAGACCTACACTCTCAGTTCCGAAATATGTTGGTTCTTCTAATGAAGTCCAAGATATCCGATATTTTCAAGGTCGTCAGTTAGAAACCGTGATCTAAAACAGTGCAGTCTATGGGAAGAGTATGAGGAACAGGAGCATACAAAGTCCTCAAGAATTTCCTCTTCTCCTCCCGCACACTGTACGCAGTTTTCGTTGTTCCTATTTTTTTAATGCGGAATGGGAACAATGTCCCTTGTATCGTATACTGGTGAACCATTATTAACAACATTTTCACTCCATACCAAATGTAAATTGAATTTCTTAGCATAAAAACAAAGATGTATATCTTACAACTCCCATCGGTACCCAACTCAAATTTTCAATTTACGTACATTCCTACAGTCTATTGTTTCGGGGAAAACAGGTAATTTTTCACTCTATATACCTATATACCGCAACACAGTGGAATAGTATATGCAATATGTTGTATGTGGAACGCTGGGAAAAAATCGAGACTCTCAAGATAAACGTATAAATATGTAACAGCAAGTAGCTCAAAGACGTTACACCACTGATGATGAGTTCTTTATCGTTGGTACAACGATAATAGGATAATCTTAATATTATGATATGTGAATATGGATGTTATTGGCAACACATGTGACACTTTAATGTAAATGCTTCGTTTATAATATAGGCGAGTCGAATTGGTTATGCATGTTTGTATGACTTTGTGACCTTGGTCCTTTTCTCGGAATTAAGAAATTATACAAAGACGATATTCTGTAGCCATATAGACTTAACCTAAATACACAGATGTAGAGGAGATACAATCTCATAAATAATTATGTTTTTGTCTGGTATACAGTCGAGTCGGGATAAATAAATTAAACCTCCCTGTATATACATATGATACATATGCTAAGCAAAATTGATGACGTTTATTACCGACTATTATGTGTTTACTACATTTGGGAACGATATGTTTTCATTTTATTCAAAAACGACAACAATAACATTATAAATATGAATCGAATTGTGTACAAAAGCTTCATATATAAAAGAGCTTTTTTGTGTTGAGCCTCATTTATTGCAACTCGATTTAGGCGATCGATATAGGCGCTCTGGATCGGGACAAACGACTTAAACAACGTTCGAAGATCGTTTTTATGATCGATCACCATTTAAAGGGTCGGAGCTCTAAGGGAGATAGGAATAATCAGAAGGGTGTAAAAGGATTCAAAAATATATGTGTCTGAAAAGGTTCCGTCTTAACAAACTCTACATAGTCTCTTTGTAACTCTTAACACTTATCCTAATGATACTCTTACCTCGTACATCCGGCCATCTAGTGCTCGATGAATGATTTTTAATAATATTATAATAAAAAATATTCTTGTTTATGACAGTTTTCGCATAGAGCTTAGGACCGACTAACTCGTGATCAATTACGGTTCACACGAAACCCTTCCCCACATCAGTCCTCAAAGATCTCGTTTGATTATTGGCTACTACCACCAAGATCTGCACCAATGACAGCTTCATGCATCTAACATAACGTTTGGTTCATACCAGTTCTGGTTACCAAAAGTGGCCCACTAGGCTCAATATATCATTAAAGAACCTCTAATGACTTCAATCAAGAAAGTCGGGGATCTTACCTATTTAAAGTATTAGAATAGGTTGAGGTCGTTTCGGCCCAAATTCCTCTAATCATTCGCTTTACCAGATAAGACTAATTTCCCAAATACTAATATGCACCAGCTATCGTGAGGAAAACTTCGGAGGGAACCAGTTACTAGATGGTTCGATTGGTCTTTCGCCCCTATACTCAATTTTGACAATCGATTTGCACGTCAGAACTGCTTCGATCCTCCATCAGGGTTTCCCCTGACTTCGACCTGATCAGGTAGGTTCACCATTGTTCGGGTCACAGTATTTGCTTACAGTACGCTTTAACTCATAAAACATAAGCAATATGTCAGTTGATCAAAATGTCCATGGGTGAAGATGCAATCATAGATCATATAATTCTCTGTTTATTCCTACATTTTTTGAAACATACATTTGAACACCTTTCTGGCTGAAAGTATTAGTAAAAGCTCCATCTCACTCGCTCTGTGTGCTTTCTCATGCCTCCATCATGATTCAGTGTGTGACAGACACGTCCTTCGTTTAACTTCAATTCAACAGTTGTGTAGCACCAAATTATAGAAAACAAATTAGAAGAGTGCTATCGCGAGATGAGATTGCCTTTTTTGGCCACGTTTATATGAGCTTTATATATAAGCCACGGTTTTGTTTGTGGTTTATATATAAACCACGGTTCGCTGTTCATCAACAATTATCACTGACCGGATGATATCGAAAAGATCTGAACGACTTCTAGTTAAGATTTTAGTATTTCGATTCCAGTGATTGAATGAGATGATTTGAGAGCTGTTCCAAACGGAGCGTATCCAAACGGAGCGTATCAATTCTTAAATTGGGGCAAGAGCTTTTGTTTGCGTAAAGACCTCAATCTGGACCACCGTTGTCTTCGTTACAGAATCATCTGTTTTTGTAACTAGCCATATGTGCAACGTTTTATTACCTAATAGGCTGATTGCCACTTTAACATGAGGCTTAAGTCTTCGTAGATTGGACACTCGTTCCAAGATATTAGAAAGCACCAATTTCCTTTTTGTATTCTTTATGTACAGGGCGGAAGTTTAGACTGTCCTAGCTCCTTGTTACTGTCAGAGCTCGAAATCGTTCGAGGATCGTTTTAATAATCGATCACCTTTTCAAGGGTCGGAGCTCTAAGGGATGTTGTAATAATGAGAAGGGTAGGCAAGAATTCAAAAATATATGTGAACATACGAGGGTTGTCTGAAATTGTTCTGACTTAACAAACTCTTGTAGGATATATGATAATGATGCTAGGGAGCTGTAATCGTGACAGCTTATAATGGGAGTTAAACCAGAACTCCAATGTGGAATTGATTGACAGCTAGGGCACTGAATCAACCAGCCGATGAAGACGTTTTTCTTTCGAAATGTATGGCATTCTTAATGTGATCCGTAATGTTAGTTTGCTAGGCCGATTTCGATCTGATGACGTTATTGATTGATGTATGTTGTATTTTGTTTCTATATATGTTGTGCGGCAACAGTGTCAGCGAATTACAGAATTTAAATCGAAATCGTTTTTCGATTTAATTATTTAATTTACACTGTTGATGGCGCTAGCGTTGACTTCGTACCACTCCGTTGCGATTCCTTCCAGAAGTTTAAAAATTCTTCTTTGTACGTCTGCCAATGCCACGTCATCTGCAGCGGCGTATAATGTGAGCTTTCGGCATCCGGGATTCTACTGGTATTTGCGGCTTATAATCATTCAATCGTTGTTTAAGTGCTAACTTATGGGCGTCCTGTATACGATAATTATCGAACATTCGATTTAGTTCTCTTTCAGTTACTATCGATAACTTTGGTGGTTCTAGATGGCAGGAGGACTCTTCAAACCCTTTGTTTGTGGACTGGTTCATGAGTGCAGTGTCGTCGTCTCGCGTAGTTCCTGGAATAATGTTTCTTGTGTTTTGCAATGGAGTTATCTTTCGCCCTCTGCCTCTACCCATTGAATGTCTACCTACGTCTTTACTGGCCTTTGGTATGGTCATCAAAGAATTTCGTTGTTGTATTGGATTTGACATGCTTTCTTCCGTAGACATTCTTAAAGCTCTTTTAATTCCACTGACTGTACTATACAATATCGAATCGGTTTCCTCACTCTCCCCTGCGGCTCTGAAAGCTCTATCCTGGTAAATTCGAATTCTTGATTCGATGTTGCTTTGTGATGTTTCTTCACCCGCTTTAATAGCAGCTTTCAACTCTTTTTGCAAGTCCACCAAAATTTCGATTGCCATGTTGAAAGGTGGTCCAATTCCCTCGCACTGCTGCCATCTTTGTTAGTTATCTATTTGTTTGAACGTGGCTCCATCTCGGTTCAAATAGTTTTTTTTCCATTGCCGGTGAGTTCATGCAATAAAATAATACAATTAAACTTGCAATCTTAAGACCATATTCAAAGTTACAAAACAATAGTGAGACTTACTGGAACCGCTAGCAATTAAAATGGAGAAGGAATGTAAACTAAATAGATGGAATAATAATAATATTGAGTGTTTAACTCCACACTCGTCATCTGTATTTATTCATCCCGGAAGTAGTCTTATTCCCACCTGCCGAATTGAGTACATGTGCATTGCTGTGTGGCACCACCGTGTGGAACGCTACACTCTTTACACCTCTCCCAACGACGTTCTTACTTTATCAACCCGTTCAAATTGTTCTGGCCGTCTCTCTCTCCAAAATTGTTGTTTTCGAAGTCTTCTCATTCGATAAAAAGTTCTGCCCTCCGATCGCAATTTTTATTTAAGGGACAAATAAGTCCCTTGAGACTAGGTCTGGTGAGTAGGGAGTTCAAACCATTATTTTTGGAGCCGATTCCCGATATTTTTTTGACCACGTTTATATTAGCCTTGTATATGAGCCGCGGGATTATAGTTCGATTTGAAACAGGGTCTGAAATAGAAAAGACAATATTAGAATCAAACATTAATAGGCAAAATAAAAGCTACATACCTGTGTCCGGTTGGTCGGGGATACCTCGGTCCATGTATCCAATCCCGTCCTTTCCTTGGGTACTAACCTGTAAAATATGAAGAGACATGGCAAGCCACATACACCTAACATTGAACAAATAGGATTAACACATAGGAGCATTGGCTGGCCGAACACCCATAATATAAGGGATGTTTTACAATAAACAGTCACACAAAACAATAATTACAATGAACGAACACTGATAACATGAACAAATTACATAAACACAAATTCACTCTAAACAAAAACACAAAATTTTTTCTATGACAGTGACACTGATACGTCAGCAAATGTCAAACAAGTTGGTGGCGTCTCGATAAGTAACCATAGCTGAATTTTGGCGCTACAATATAGATGGCGTGAGGAAAACTTCTCTGTATTGCCCGATGAACCGTTTCGAAAGTGATAAAAGGTGATGTGTGTCGGAGAAAAGAGGCTCTTTTGATTGAGTGTTGCGATCGAGAGAGGAGGTTGAAGATAACTGGAGGAAGCAACAGGGATCATTTTAAAAAAAAGAAATATAAAAAAACAAATAAAAACATAAAAATAAAGTGGAAAGTACAGTGAAAGAAAAATAGAGGATAACTAAACAAGTGGTGAATCACGTTGTCAGTGAAGGTGAAGGTGGGTCGTGCCAAGAGCCACGCGGAGAGGATCGACAAGAGGAACGCGAGCGATCGCGGTGCTTGCTCGTCAATTGGAGAAGTGCTCTGGAATGAGAGAGACAAGAGGGTGATACGTGGAAATACAGCATAATCCACCCCGCTTACATCCAGCCTCAAGTTCTCTAGCCAACCGAAGAGAGCTAGCCACATTCGTGCGCGCAGGCTGGTGCCCAATAATATCAAATCAAATTGTCTGCTAAATTGGGAGGTGGAGGAAGAGCAAGGGGAGAGGATGGCCAAATCATCAATGATTGTAGAAAATTTGAAATATAGTGTCAAAAAGGAAATATTTTTTTTATCTTCTAACGCTCACGTCACAGATTCTCGATGTTGATCAACAGTTATCAGGGCCGGATGATATAAAAAGCAGTTGCAATATGCACAGATGCGTATTACTGGTGTAAAGGCCTTAGTTCACTTTTTAACGATCACTCTGAGTAGCGCTTTACATTATGTTGGCTAATAACAATGCTAGTATATCGTTAATATATGTCGTAAAAATGTTGAATTTGGTCCAAGATCTCATATTTATGCCATCAATATGTGGTGTAAGATTCAGATCAATATGACTTATAGTAATGATTTGGGGATTTCAGTGATTGAATGAGATGATTTGAGAGCTGGATAGCAAAGGAAACGTATTGGCTGATAAATATCATGTTTTTTTTGGTGCAGTTTTCTTTTTTGTGGGACCTGATCTTCTGAAAAGACGTTATTATCTCTTTAGAAAAATAACGATTATCACTGTGATGGTCTACACAGGAGAGATGGAACAACCTCATCTCTTGTCGCCTATTTAAAATCTTCTTTATAATAATGAATCAGGGTAGATCGCAGTCCTATGTAAAGTATGATATACGCTCTTTGAGGATCTGACATTGGGCCAATCGAGTCTGAGTGAAAATTCCGACTCTTTGATTGTTAGACCGTATATAGGATCAAGTATCGCGATTTACCGAGTAATGGAATCCTAAAACGTTCCCAATATAATCAGGATGTTTTCCGACCAACTTCACTCTATACAGTCGTATAATATAATAATTTGAAATTTAAATTTAATTTTCTATCGCATCAACATTATTTCGTACATTGACCCAATACACTATGTGCTGTGTACCACATTTGGCATATATGTATGTAAACTGCTAGCTCATACGTAAATTCGACTCTACAGATGCTAAATTAAATAAAACAAATTTGTATTTTACGGTACGCCTGAAGTTTGCCATTTCACCAACACAGCAGAAATAATAATAATTCTAGCGCACACACACACACATACACATACACAACAACAAAAATACTAAGTGGTAGTAATAATGACGAACATCAACATGAAGAAAATTCCCACAAGCAAACAACATTTATTTTCTTGTGGATGCTGGAAATTTTTTTTTTTTTACTGTGGGCTAGATCTCCCACATATGCTGTGTATGTTGGGTGGTGTATATATACGCATTGGGTGAATATTTATACATAATATAATAGAGTCGTCTTTAGATACTTCGTGCGGTGATGGGTGAGTGAGATCCAATGGAGGCTGTACAAAAAAAATAAAATATTTCTGTTGTTCTTCGAGATTTGCCCAAAGAAGTATATAAAATCGGAAAGCACACACAGAAAAAAAAATTTTCTTTTAAAATCAAATTTGGAAAATTTTTTTTTTGTTCGTTGGTTAGAATAAATATTTATTTTTATGTCTATTTTATTTAAATATAAACAAAAAAAATTATCATAACAGAAATAATAATAAAATTCGTATTAATTTTAAATATGTTTGTGGAGACGTTCCAATGCCACTATATAATGTTTTTGGAACGAATTTAAGGGTTAGAATGTATTTGCTTAACCTTAATTCGTATAAAGAAAAGGGGTTTGATTAAAGCGGTATTTTGTTGGAGCTTAATAAGCTTAATTTACCAAATCGCCTGGTTGGGACCTGATTCGATCACTGGGCTTACATTCTAAAATGTCAATCGCAGTAATCAACCGAAATTGTTTCAAGGGTGTCGTACTCCACGAGCGCCGAGTGTTTCTCAAAGACAAGCTCAATCTTTATCACTTTTTGGGCACCATCCCATTTTGATTAGAATTTTCGGGGTCCAAGTTATTAATTGCGGTACATTAACTTCTCAATATGTGTTTTTGATGCAAAATGGATTCCCAGGAACAAAATCAAAGGACTTAATCCTGGGACCCCAGGCTCTCTGATTGGAACTTTATAGACTCTCCCTCTACCAGTCACTTTTCTCCTCAAAAGTGAACATTAGAAAATTAACGATGTAAAAGCGGAGGAATAGAAAGGGCAGCTGACGAGCTTTAATCCTGAGGTAGCTGGGCAGACTGAGGAAGCAGACAAGAAAACTTTTTAATAAAGGACACATCTTCACAAAACCGATAAACTCAAAAAAAGTTCTCTGTGGTAATACGAAGGTCACAATCGAAACTCTAGAGAAACCTGATAGAACTCATACGAGCAAATCAGGAAGCCCTAGAGTTAACTCATTTCTCGAAAGCGAGAATTCTAATATAGTAGTTGGTTATAAATTCCAACACCTACCACCAAGTTTCAGAGATCAGAACACGGTGGTAAAGTCATTTTCGAGTCTGAAACCGGTAGGACTTTAAAATCATCCTGGTACACCTTGCTCATATCTTCATAGCCTAGATGGAATGCCTACGTATGACCAGATAAAATCTTTTCGACTAATAAACCGTCCCTCTTTTGTACTTGATTGGTTGATAGGTTTTTTAGTGATAAGATCTGGACAAAATACATTCTAAGCAAGACTCATATACCAGAAAGGTTAATCTTGTTGAAACCACACTCCCTGAATGATGCTTTACAGGAAATAAGTAGAAAAAAACCTATTTTAGCCAATAAAGTAGATCCATCCGATGAAAATGCGGTAGTAGATTTAGCCATCGATCATCCCGCTTCTGGTCAACTACGCGTTTCAAAAGAATTAACCCAAATTCCGCTGATTTAGGAGCAACTATGTGAAAGCATCTGACACAAATGCAACCGCAAACAATAGAAGTGTTGGCAATCCTGGTCTATCTAATGAAGAAGCTTTTGCAGCATTACCAAATGTCTATAGTGGTGCGGCAGATGGCGCCTATGATGGTAGTCCTGATCGTATTTACCCAGGGGCTAATAGTAGTGGACGTGACAATAGTGTTGCTCCTCAAACTTCTAGCAGTATAGTGGCTCCAATGCCACTAAAAGTGATACCAGTATGTCTTCTACTACCAGTCATAGTGGTACAGATGCTAGTTCTGTGGCCGGACCAAGTAATTCTAGTGGAGATGCTGGTACTTTTCATGATAAGCCGCAAGAGGGAGAGGGTGTTGCTGGTAATGGTCCTGGTGGCAGTGGCGGGGGTTTTGGAAGAAAAGGCTTTGCTATCCAAGTGGTCGTTTCATATTTTATCCCATCTGCGTGACGCAGCATTCGAACTTGACGCTATACCACCCAGGAGCTTGCTAATAGCATTGACTCAATATCAAAATAACCGATACAACAGATACAGAGTACCGCTTCAAATACATCTCTACCGGCCAAGTCAATGGGCGTAGTTTGTTTTAATGAAAGACAAATATTTGACTTATCTGCGCTGATATAAGGGCTTTAATAACAGAAGGAACATTTCCGCCAGCTAGATAGTGGGTTACAACTTCTGTTCTAGTCTGGTTGAAAGATATTACGTCGGGCTAGTAAAAAGGAGTACAAAACACTTTTTGGACGAATTAAAAAATCGTTTGATAATAAGAGAGCACTTCTGGACATCAAAGATGCGTTTGGAAGCACTTCCTTCAGTGCAATGAATTTTGCCGGTAAAATACATGGTATGCAGACTAAACTTGTTTGGTAGTTTACTGCCATGCTTTGGTAAAGGAGAATTACTGCTGACCTAGACAGTGATATGACTATACGATGACCGCCAGAAAGAGGTATCGGCACAGTGGAGCTTTGTTTTCACTCTTGTATGTCTTTTGTACTCACTGCTAGTCCAATTAAACGACTACAGATTTAACTGTCAAAGTTATGCCGATGACATCGTCATAATACTTTGCTTGGTAAATATACGGATGTACTTTTTAATCACAAGCAAATAGCGATTAACATTATAGTTGTAGCCAAGTGTAGTGATTAGGATCTATCAGTGAACCCTTGAAAAGCTGAGATGGATCTTATCACAAGACGGTTGACTTTGAAAACGTTAGGTTATCTTTTGGGCATAATCAAATATGGAGAAAGGTAGGCCGGATAATAAATGTTCACAGGCTCTCAGACACTATGGGGTCGAAACACGTCTTTGGAAAATTATTTTGTTTCATTATTATCGAAAAGCACAAATAGGACAACAACAGCCCATCGTTTATCTCCAGTGATCGTCGATCTGCAATCTTTTTGACAGCCAGGCTGAATGGGAATTTGTAACCCGTTAGGAAATGTATGAAGGTTGCTATTTTCGTATTGTATGTTACATGTACTGGTTCTAATTAAGCTTTATTTTCCAGTCCCTGGTCCATTGGCGGATCCCTGCTATGGGTGGGTAAAAGTTGGGGTTGTTTCTTCATGAGATACTCTTAATTTTCGTTTGGAAAAATGCGACTCGAGCAATTCGCAGTAATTTTATGGCACTATTTTCTCACTATTTTTATGGCGCTAGATTTGTGTCGTGTGGTTGAAATATTGATGCCAGGTGTTGTGCAAACAGTTCTGCGTTTTCTTCGTTACGTCGTACCCATTCTCCATTTATGATCCTTATAGGTGGTACTTGGATTATTAGCCTCTAGTTTCTCTTAGTAGCTTTCCAATGAGAATAATTTTTGTTAGCTTCAGGACCCAGTCCTTTCAAATAAAATTCAGTGCAAGCTTCTTTGTGTGCTTTAATAAGTCGGCGGTCGAGGAGAATAATTGCAGACTTAGAAAGTGATACGACTACAGTGACACCGCCCAGGTGGCGCAGTGGTTAAAGCTGCGGCAGTTGGAGCGGGAGGTACCGGGTTCGAATCCCGATAGGGGCAGGATGGCAAAGGGATTTTTCACCATACGATTACGATCGGTGGTGTGAATGAACACATCTATGACCCCCTGTTGGAGTGCAGAATTCATGGGCCGACCCATCTTCCATGTCAGTACTATAGGCTGGCATGGAGCTATGCAATGTGCAGATGGTTCTACGTAAATCGGACCTATAGCCGTACGTCCTCGATTTGGCTGTAATGGCGTAAGGTAGGACGTAAATAAGCGAACCGCGAAAGAGTTGGAAGTGCCTCGAGCCCCAAAACAGATAGTAGAGATAAAAACAAACAAACAAACAAAGACTACAGTGACCACGAGAAAGAGTGGAGATCTGTCTCATTGCTGGTTCAACTAAACGACAACGGATTTTACTGTCAGGGTTACTTTGGTTGGTAGATATATGGATTATAGCGATTAGTATAGTTGTAGCCTGGTGTAGTGATCTATCAGTCAACCATCTTTTCACAAGACACAGGACTCTGGGAAATTTTAATCTTCTAAAAATTATCTCGTATTGGTTAATTATTGTAATTATTACCAAAATGCACAAATGAGACCACAACAGCCCATTCATCCTCTCCAGTGATAGGATATGATGATTCTGTCCTTCATAGCAGTCCCAATAAGCTGCACTCTTGGGATCAAGATATTTCATTCGAAGAACAATCAAATTTAGGGACGGAGAGTATACGCCTGAGGATCAAGCAAACCTGAGTGCCGGGGAGGGTGATCACAATGTCAGCATTTTGTGGTACACGTGGAAGGCAAATTATCCAAGTGCAGATTTACAAAATGTGGATACAAAGTACTTCGATACTTTATGTGTAGTCAATCTTAGTGCAAAACACCTCAGGAGCCAATATCACCACATTCCACTTTTGGCCTTTAAAATCGTGCCTGAGTACTTAACCAAGGGTTTGGAGTTAGCTTGAAAATGTTATATTTTACATGTAATGAAATGGTTTGCACCATGTATCACACAGTGAAACGGATTGGAAAATGGATTATTCGCGCAACACGAAGCGGAATAAAATACATTCCGTCACGCAATTCTGGTTTCCTTTAAATACTACATCACAATCAAAGTCGAATAGTTTCTATACAGAAACACGGGCACAATGAGAATCATCAGTTTATTGTTTGGTTGCATTTTGTACTTGGCATTCCTCGCCAATAATGGTAACGGCCAAAATAATCCTAGCAATGTAAGTACTAATTGGAACCCAATGCTGTAAATAGTGTTCATCGATATATTTGGGAATAATTTCAGGTTCATTTGGTCTGCTTGAAAAAATGCGGAAAAATGTCGGGACCGTGTTTCAACAAATGTGTAGTTGACGCTGTTAGTAAATGAATAAAATGAATTAAATTCCATAAACTCTTAAATCGAATACAAATATGTTGTTTTATTGGCGAAGGCGGTCCTCCTCCCAAATCTTGAGATGATGTACTGAAAGGGAAGAATCGATTCCAAAAAAAGCGAAGACGGGTCTATTTCGTAAGGTCACAGCGTCATCTTTTCCGGAAATGAATAATTTTACAGACCATAGTTGGCTCGTACCGTGTCAACAATCTAACTCCTTGGCTTTCGATCACGACCCAGCTCTTCATATTGTTGTAACCAATTAGAAGAAATTAAAGATCATTGTATCATTCGGTTTGAATAAGCATGCAGAATGTACCCAAGTCAGCGTACTAGTGATTGAAAAGAGCTCGGTATGTGCCATAAATGTCACGTTTTGAATGACATGATCCTGCTTCCGAATGCATCTCTTGTACTCATTCGTCCAGGTTCAATTCTCTTGTTATCCATATATGACAATGGGTCTGATCAAGACTCTGTTGTCACCTCTGATCACCTTTTTTGAATATTGGGCATAACTAGGCCACTTTTTATTCTTCTAGCAAAACTTTATTTCGCCATACCAATTGGATGAAGGTATGTTTTATATGTAGTGGAATGGTTTGCCACATACAGTGTATACAGTGAAACGGATTTGGAAATGGATTAGTCACGCAACACATAGTGGAATAAAATATAGTCCATCGTGTGTTTGTCGATATTTTTCCATTCTGGCTTCAGTTAAATACCAACCACATCGAAAATAGTTTTTATACTAACAAAGAGGCACTATGAGAATCATTAGTTTACTGTTCGGCTGTATTTTGTACTTGGCATTTCTAGCCAATAATGCAAGTGGTCAAAAACTTCGTTATAACCTTGATGTAAGTACTAATATGAAACCCATACTCTAAATAGTGACTATCGATATATTTGGGAATATTTTCAGATTCACTCGATCTGCATGAAGAAATGCGGGAAAATGACGACCCCGTGCTTTAAGCAATGTGAATTTATGTTGTTAGACAATGAATAAAGTGAATTAAAATTCCATAAACTATAGAATTGAGCCACGATAAGCTTTTTACATGTAGTGAAGCCGATGGGAAACTGAGCTTTTTGGTGTGTATATCTAATAGTCGTTTCACTGTGCTATGTATAGAAAGCTTATCGTCGCTCTTATATATATGATTAGACCTAAGTAAGACAAGGGGATACCCTCCTTTCTAGTTTTTCTAGAAGATGAGTCGGGATGTAATGTTCACTTCTAATCTATTAGTGCTAAATATATTATTAAACAATCAAACTATTTATATTTATTGATTCGTTTAGCCATGCACTACATTTCATATCATAATCGACAATTTATACAATTTTAATTCTTGTCTTCGAAAGCTTCAATTATACACTGCTTAAAACACTCTATGGTTAAGCCACATTTCTTCACGCAGATCGAGTGAATCTGAAAATATTCCCAAAATTGTATTATTTATCGTTCAAACCTCTTACAATCTGCCGTGAATAGTAAGACATGTAGGCCGGGAGCTTTACACCACTATTAACAGTATTATATTTAGATCAATACTTACAATATCAGCACGGTCTGGTTTTTGGGCATTTATATTACTGGCTGCGAGAGCTAAGTACACAATAAAACCGACTAGTAAATGGATTACCCTCATTGTACTCGTTTTTCAGTAGGAATAGTAAGTGGTGATGTGGTATTTATACAAAACCAAAATTGATTATAGTGTATCGGAAACACGTGAATTATTATTCTAGTGTGAATTTCTATAATAATCGATTTCACAATCTGTTTCGCTTGGGTACGGGTTGATTTAACTTTCCGTACACATTTGTGGTACTGATATAATAATTTTACACGTTTTAACTTAACTGAAGTACTTAGTCTCAAATTGGTTCTGTCAATGCAAATAGAAAGCTTCTCAGCGGTAGGAAAAGTATTTTTTCAGACCGTGTGACCTTCGTTGAGCTAAGTATAATAAAACCACCAAATAGATATAACGATTGTTTATAGCTATAACGATTCATATTCGGTAGAACCCAGAAAATTAAAACTTTGAAAGCTTTTAGGAACCGTCGCCGTAAATGGCCATTCAAAAAGTTTTATCTTAGAAGTAAAGTTAGCTTCCCAGAAAAATAACGTTTTTATACAGATAAAGTTGAATAGGAGCTTTGCAATACTATAAACCGAGTTCTCCGCCAGTGAAAGCTTTCCAAATTAGAGTGAAACAACATTACGAAAACGTCTAAAGCTCATGATCTCCACTGTATCTGAAACAGTTCGTTGTGACAAGGAGCCTCCATTGTAATCACTTAATCTTGTCAATTTATTTACTATAGACAGGACTGAAGCTTTTCAATGTGTATATGATCTACATTGATCGTGTTTCCTGTCTAGACTGGTAATCGATTTAAAGTCCAAAGAAAAATGCACATATTTTGAAACTTTTAATTTATTATCCAACAACTGTTTCAGTTCGACATCTTTAAAGTATCCGTAACACACTTTCGGAAACATTTGGTATTTTTATCCTTGCACCTGGATAAGCAGAGTGCCGCAATCTGAAAATATTACAAATCATATATGATGATTTAATTCGAACTTGATATGGCCATAGCTTACATATTTATTTGAGAACTGGGCTGCAACGTAGTCAACGCTAGCCATAAATGTTAAACACAAGACCACAATGAATATTAGTCTTATTTTGCTCATTGTATATGTGCTATTAAAGGTTTGGTTGTAACTGAACTGAATTACCTATGATGGTGGCCGCATCACCAATCGGCGTACAACTAAACAGGCGTGAAATTTTTTTTCGCGCTTATAAAGCATTGGTTGGTTTAATTTTAACCATAAATAATCCACCAGACGATAATACAAATAATGGACAGCATGAGCAAAGCTGTAAGATGTAGGTGTTTGGGTGATTTTTGACCCCCTCCATCAAGTTGCAAGTATCTACTTACTAACTCTCGAAGACTCACTAATTCATTAGCCTGTGTATTCCATTAATCAAAACAAAAAATATTTAAAGAGTTCATCAATAGATGGCACAAAAATTTACATTTGAGGAATTTATCAGAAATAGCCAGAATTGAGGGGTGAAAGAGTAGCTTAAGGTAACTGGGGCATATGAGAATGAGAGCAACCTTTAAACATCCAACAGTGTCTTGATACGTTGCTTAGACCTATTGGACATGATAGGCCTAAGACATGATGCCAGGAATTTTCATCTTTCATTTTGTCTGGACAAATTGGGCAACCCTCACAGTCTGGTGTACAACAGTTAGCAACTTCTAAGGCAATGCAAACAATTATGTAATGTGAATCACTACCTTTGTTAAATTGCTGGTCCAACGAAATTTGATCAATGGCTGCTAAAACTCCAAAGCTTGGGGACAATCCAAAATTCCAGGTGGTTTATTTATCCATCTTTTTGAAATGAATGGAACTACCTCTTCTACTTGGGTAGAGATCCGGAGGTACTTGATTGGTACTGTCGTTGATCCATGTAGCTGTTCGCTTAATACAGTGTAGGCTGACGAACATAATTTCAAATGTAAAGAAGAGATGACCTAGTTCGTCGTATGACCTAAATATAAAATCATCTGGGGAAAGCACATTGCTATATCATTATCAGGACTCACTTAATGAATCTGGTGGTGGTTTGCAGCCTGAAAATATATACTCCTCCTTCTGGTGTTTACTCCTTTCACAGTACTCATATTTTATATTGATGTGGGAATATTGGTACTGTCAGCATACTCTCAAGCTTTTAAGAGCTTCGTAATTCATATTAATGTACAAATATTTCCATTTACCATACATGACCTCTGCTAGTCTGCTCCATAGACTTGAACACTGTGTGGTTAGGGGTACATCACAAATCATGCTTATAAAACCAACTATACCTTTTATTAAACAGTTTAAGGTTATGACATAATTTTCAGTTACTATAATTCATAATCCAAGAATAGTGAATTAAATTCACCTAGAAAAAAGTTCTTGCCAAAATTACAACCCAAAACGGATAACATATGTGGGTCAAGCATAAATAAAAAAAAACAGAATTGGGTTTCGATAATTCTAAGCAACGATATAATTATTTTTTTTAATGAAATAAAGCTTTCAAGGTTATAAGTATATCATTATTTTGAAAGCACGTTTATAATTCAGGTCATGATAAACACGGTATTACATATATATATTTTGATGAGCTTATTTACAAAAGCTTTGTCTGAAAAATATTTTGGTTATTTGTCTCATCTCATATAATAATTCAAATACACCCCCTATATACTAAAGCTTTTGGTGCTATCGCACCTCAATAAAGCAAAAATTATATACTACTCACATTAAAGTTCGGAAAAAACCACTCTCCGCTCTCAATCGACAGTTAAGAATGGGAAAAGCTAAATATACTTTGTTGTTGTTGTCGCTTTTTTTGTGGGGTAGTTTTATGTTTGCCCTGAATTTACAAAAAATTTTGTGTGGTTATTTTTTTTTCAAGCACCTAGATTTTTGGGATTCGGAGTTAATTAAGCATTGTGGAATCCTTAATATAGTAACCGTTTAATGAATCAGATGAAACAAAAATTATGTATATATACTCGTATATTCAAAAAATATATTATGTTTTCCTAATTAACGTTTCTGTAAGTGTCATGTTAAACATTTTTGTTGGGATAAAATGAAAATTTTATTTTAAATTGTGAACATAAATTTATTCATAAATGGATTTAAGATTGCAACATGGTATGGTATTATACTTGAATTAGGAAGAAAATAACTTTCTTATGATAAACGTGAAAGCTCTAATTCAAAGTTTTAAATATCAAGTTTACTACGAGCGGCAGACAACCCTTTTTGTATAACCGTTTGAGTGTATTTAATCTCAAGATGAGGCAAGTAAAGAAAGATGTGACGTTATCGTAATAAGATAATGGGATTCAAATTCATTAAGCTTTATCCCCGTCTTTGGAAAAATATTACAAAAAGCTTTAACATAGAATTTTTTAATTTTAAGCAAGCTTTAAAGTTTAAATATAATTGTGACAAACGTAAATAAACATTTAATTAAGAAAAGGCTCGTTCACTAAATGTAAGTAATTAAGATTTAAACCAGAAACCTGGTGTGTACTTTTTTCTGTTTTACATAGTTTGACTTGCGTTACAGACCTCTGTGTCATTTAATTCTAATAAAAATTATTACCGTTCACATGACATCATTCCCATTAGTATTCATAACAAGTTGTCTAGAGTTTGTAGACATTGCCTGAAGTTTGAGATATGTTTTAGACCGTCTCGGACATACCAACGAATGCCAAAAAGGAAATAATCACTTGATTTTCTTGTTCATAATAGTCTCAAAAGGCTTTTGAGCTTTCTAAAACATTAGTAAATATTACAACGTCCTTGCCCTTGATATTGGTACTGTCATCACGGGCAAGTCTAGATTAGTTTATACATTGAAATTTAAAATTTACGATAAGAGCTTTTACATTTTTTAAAACTTTAATTCAAGCTTTCACTTACTAAACGAACTTTAGTTAAAGTTTAAAATGTCTGAGCATTTAAAAATAAAAATTGAAAATAATATGTAGATTTTATCACAAAATTTTTTGAGCTTTCTACTACTTTTCAAAATTTTGGCAAATATTACGGTGGATTTGACCTTAATATTGTTACAGTCGTTGTGGGCTAGGCTCATCCTGCTCATTAGCTCAATTTTTTAATTGAACAAAAAGAGCTTTTCATTTTTTCTAAATATGAATGGAAAGCTTCCACTCAATAACAATCTCAAAAAAATTTTCAAATTTGGAGTAATTTTCGAAGTTTTAAAGTTGGCGCGTTTAAAGATAAAATTAAAAATAATAGGTGGATTTTTCCAGAAGTCTATTGAGCTTTTAACTACTTTTCAAAATTTTGGCTAACGACGGTTTTCCCTTAATATTTTTACTGTTGTGGGCAAGTCTAATTAGTTCATACATTCAAATTTTATAATTTATCAATCAAAGCTTTTCAAGTTTTCTACACTTGTATGTAAAGCTTTCACTCACTAAACAATTTTAAATAAACTTTTTTGTGTTTGTTGTAATTTTATAAGCTTTTAAAGCTTGCCAATTATTTATAGACAAAAGTGAAAATAATAACTTGGTTTTTTAGAGGTTATTGTAGCTTTCACCTACTTTCCATAACGTTGGCAAATATTACAATGCTTTTGCCCTTGATATTACTACTGGTGTCACGGGCAAGTCTAGTTGAGCTTACAATTCAAATTTAATAATTTTAACAGAGCTTTTAAACGTTTCTAAACTTGAATGAAAAGCTTTCGTTAACTTTTAAATCCAAGTAAAAGTTTGGTGTTGTTTTCTTAGCTTTAAAGCTTGTCAATCATTTACTGAGGAAAGTGAAAGTAATTGCTCGATTTGCATCGAATTTTTCCCAGAAGGTCTCTGAGCTTTTCCCTACTTTCCTAAATAATAGCAATTATTTCAGAGTGCTAGCCTTTGATATTGCTACTGTCGTTTAGTTTAGCTTAGACATTCTAATTTTATAATTCTTCAAAATCAGAGCTTTTAAAGTTGTTCAATAAAAGTTATCAATACTTTATAAAACAAACTCAAGTTAAAGTTTAACATGTTGTTTAATTCACTAAGCTTCAAAGCTTGGCAATAATTTAAATTTTGTAAAATAAATTTTAATAGGTTTAGATGACAATGTTGTGAAGTTGAACTTTTGAGCTTTCTAACACTTTTCAAAACATTGGTTATTATCGTCGAGGGTAAACTTAGTTAAGCTTATACATTTTCATTTTATAACTTTAAAGAATCAGAGCTTTTATACTTTTCTTAACTTTAAAAGCTTTCATTAACTAAACCATTAAGCAAAAAGTTTAAATTCTGTTTAACTTCTTAAGATTTAAAGCTTGGCAATCGTTTACAGATCAAACTGAAAATAATAGCTCGATTTTCATGTTAGTAATTTTCCCAGAAGATATCTGAGCTGTCTTACTAAAGTTAGCAAATATTATAGCGTCCTTACTCTTGATATTGTAGTTAACCTTATTTATACAGAATTTTTTTAAATTTTGTAAAAAACAGAGCTTAATTTGCTAATCTTTAATGAAAAGCTTTCAATTGTTAAAAAAATTCAGGTAAATGTTTTACATTTTGTTTAAACTCACTAAGCTTAAAATTGATATAATCAATATGAGCCAATCGAGACTGAATTACGAGGAAAAAAAAGTATATGAAACTGAGGTGAGAATCGATACGATATTGAGACATTATTCATAGGAACAAGTCTTTTTAATAGTTATAATCTGAGCCTTTTGTTAGGCAAATCGAGACAGTCAAATTTTTAAGAATCTGTTTCATTGATATAGCCAAATGTTACGTTCACCCCAAGACATTATGCACTGAAATGCAGCCATCATTGTCGTTGGTATCAGATTGTAGATTTTGCTTCATACTGTATTCGTTCGCTATAACATAAAAGGATCCTACTAAATTGATCAGTCGATGTACGAATTGGTTTGCTTATTCATATATTCATTTAATAAGACTAACTTCCATGATACAACACAACATTGAAATGTAGTTAGCATAAGCAACAAAACAATAACGATTATTGTTATAAGAGCATGTTAAATAAACATCGTCAGAGAGTCAGTCATTGTATATATGATTGTGATCCAATCCTTTAGAGACATTGTTTATTATATACTGTATTTTGTGCTGGAAGAATAGGATTATATAAATGTATTTCTACGAAATATAAATAAGAAATGTTTATATAAATAAAATGCAAGAATATATATAGGTACTCGTAGACGACACGAGACTATAAAGTGTGTTTGTGTATATATAACAAAGGCGATTAGGTAGATGTTGTAAAATCTAATACAATATTTATATGTACGAGCATCATACTGTGTGTCGGATTAAAATTATATTCAAACTGTTTTATTGAAGACAGTATCGTCCATTACCCTCTCTAACACAAGATTATAGTCGGTTTTATCAAGTGTTCAAAAATTGTACATAAAATTCTTATTCATTTCCTATTCTCGACAATAACATCACACCCATAACAATTTCCCATTTACGTCATCTGGAAATAATTTTCATTTTCCAGCTTTTCTATATGCCTATTCTAATAACCAAATCGAAAAACGCAATATTCAAATTATTATCTAATTTTGTGCTTTTATTCTACGATAGGAAAAGTTTCGAAGATGTAACAATAAAACGCTCTAAGTGCTTATTACATAATATCGCCGCAAGCTTTGAAAAACTTTGATTGGATTTTTTTTCAAATAAAATATCACATAAGCTTAAAGCAGTTAAAGTGTTTGTGGGGGCGTCCTACTCGTACATCGAAATAAAATAAAATAATTAAATTCAAAAATATCTAAAACATGTTGAAAGCTTTTTCATATCGATATCATACACACACATACTTGTGTTTATTGATTATTACACAAAATGAATTTTTATGACATCATTACATACTACATAAAAAGCATAATAATCATCGTAAAAGAGTAGTGATAATACATAACATACATAATTTTTGTGTACATGCATACGAGTGTATGTAAGCTTTTATTGGTATACAATTTTATGGGAGCATTCCATAAGATATGTACATATCTTAAGAATATATCTTAAAATATTTTAGGGTTATTCAAAATATATGCGTCTTGAGTATTGAGACATTACTCACCACTTTGTTTGAGCCTCAATATTTATTCCACCCTACTTTAACTAAACATCAAATTTTAATCTGGCAAAAAGCTCAACACTGTGAAGAAATGTTAAAGTTTCATGGTACTTACATTTTTTTTGAAATACTTTTATTAGTTAGGTGCCTCGTTATTCATTGTAAAAGCTCTGATATATGTTTTAAGTGTAAAAGCTTAAATCAGTTTGATATTCAATAGCTTGGCGATCTCGGTATCTAAACGGTATGAATTGCTGCAAATTCTAAAAAATATATACTAATATTTGCACTAATGATTTTAACAAGTTTAGTTATATAAAGCTTTCATCAACACATCAAACTGATGACATACAATCTCTCATCAAACTTATGACATACAATTGTACATAAATATATGTACGGAAGAAAGGTTTGAGGTGTTACATTTAATTGGTGTTTTGTAACAATTTATGATTGGTTAACACTACACGCGTTATAGTGATTATCGCATTGAAGCTTTTGATCAATTACGAGCTTTTAAAAGCTTTTTGGCCCGTCAAGTCATAACTGGGCAAAATAAATTCATAATCGTCCAGACCAGTTGAAACATTATCATAAAAACGCTAAAAAGTTTCATCTTGTAGGTGATGGTTCAGACTGGTCTGTCTCCGTGCGGATACCTAGTGAGTTTTTTATCGCCAAACGCATCTAGATAAATATTTAAATGAGTCAGAACTCATTAATAAGTCCATAAGACAAACCCTGTACTCTATCATAAAATGATTTATTTTCATGAAAAGCATCATAATCTCGAAACTTGCTGTGGGATAGTTAAGTTATTATAAAAGTTCATTTTGTTCTTATTCTATTTGGTGTTAATTAATGATCTATCTGATTTCTTATCAAGAAAAGCTTTCGGTTTGAAACTAGGACAACGCAACCTTGGTGCTGTACTTTCGATGGCTCATCATGCTGAAATCATGAACTCAAACTAGATCAAAAGCTTGTAAACGTATTAATAAAATCATACTTTACAATGTTATAATGTTACCTAAAAAGCTTGTTTTGATGTCCTTGATATATAGCCATTTTGTGTTAAACAAATTATAGTTAAGCGTTTTTGAATTTCAATTTAGACTGATCAAAAAGCTTTTGATCTAGATAAACATAATAAACTTAATAAATAATATTATATAATACACTTTTGTTGTCATTTTTTGTTGAGCTTTCTATAAACTTATAATGAAGGCCTCAGATGGAGCTTCTCGAGCTTCCTTAAAGATTTGTACTAGCCATGTTTTCCAATTGTAAATAGCTCACAAGACGTTGGCTATCTACTAACTATTCAAAAACCAAATTGCACTCTGTCATAGTTTAAAGCTCAACAAAGCAGCTTTTTAACATTGTGTGTAGTGTAAAAAATGTATACTTTGATCAATACATCTTTGGTTTTATACTAGTAAAACGATCCTACAACTTTAACAGAACACATTTTTCCATTTCCAGTTTTCGTAATCCAATACATTTCGGTCAAAAATCAAGGCATACTGCTTACTTTCAATTGAACATGGTCTGGAAATCGTTAGTAATTTTTTCTGAGCAAAAAGCGTAACCAAATCCAGGAATATCTCTAAATTTTAGAGAGATCGATGATATGAATGGTTATTTCATCACCATAAATTATAATTAGTAATATGTTAGAGGGCTTAGATTCTTTCTTTTTTACTAATGTTGTGCCCTATTCAAAAATTTGGCCTCCTCAATATTTTGTCTACAAAAACTTTGACCTTCAATTAGAAAGGAATAGACACGACGATCAGGAGTATTAAGGACTCTGTAAATGTTTACCTATACAATTGAATTTGCGATTTTCCTAAAATTAACTCAACCGTTCTTTGCTTCTGAGTTTTCCTTCGCAGATCCATTGAATTAAATCCATATTGAAAAATATTTCCGCCAATCTTCGAGTGTGGTGTTAGTGTCTATGTATATTACTCGAGACTCGTTGCAAATAGCCCTATAAGAGATGCAGATGATGCTTTTCAAGTCTGATGAAAGCTACAATATGCGAATGTTGTTATATTTTAACATTGAAATATCACAAACAGTTGAGACATAATTTGGGGTTTGAATTCTAGTTGTCAGGTGTTTAGCAGCAGTGTTATAGGTATAGTTATTGTACATGCAGCGAACCAGATTGTGTATAAGATGTGAAATTTCTCTGTCATTGCAATTTTTCACCTCACCTGATCTAGACTAATGAAATTAACGTCAAATTAACGTCATCGTGTTTGCTACACACCCATCTGATTTACACACATATATATATATATATATATATATATATATATATATATATATATATATATATATATATATATATATATATATATATATATATATATATATATATATATATATATATATATATATATATATATATATATATGTATATATATATATATATATATATATATATATATATATATATATATAAATATATATATATATATATATATATATATATATATATACATATATATATATATATATATATATATATATATATATATATATATATATATATATATATATATATATATATATATATATATATATATATATATATATATATATATATTTATATATATATATATATATATATATATAAATATATATATATATATATATATATATATATATATATATATATATATATATATATATATATATATCGTATATATATTCAACAATGACAACAAACAATGAGAAAGCTCTGCATCAACATTATTAATTTAAAACTAAAGTTCATATTCTATTATGTATTTCTACAAGTTTGGTATGTGTGTGAGCTTTCTACTTGGTGTATTACTGGTGTGTCGGTTTTTGTTTTTACTTTGCATTGTTTTGATGGAAATTTTATCGGATTTGAATTGTTAATAAAAATTTCAATCGTACATTAAGCTCATAAATCGTTCACCATAATATGCAACTTTCTATTTTACGAGCTTGCAACCGCACACAAAAATAAAAATATATCACGATACGGTTGCACCATGTATAATGAAATTAAATTTTTCTGTGTTGTGTCAACAACAGCACAGCAACAAAACAAAAATTGTTTCGAGCTTCTGAGCTGGTGTGGTGTGTTGGAATTAAAACAAAAAATAAATTTTTAAATTAGATTTGTATGCGATTTTGTACTGTACAGAATTCGCGCTGGTATTTTTGGTCTCGATGCGCTACAAAATGTACAATTTTAATTTGATTAACGACAAGCGTGATTATTTTACATAGTTTTGTGCATCGCTTATTCAAATAAATGTTGTTTGGTAAGTTTTGCTTGAATTCTATATCCAAAGTGTAACGAAACGTTAATTAGCTTTATGTTACAAAAGCTCTGTAGATACAGTGAAACTGATTTTGATTTAATCTTATTTTGGAATACAGTTATAATATGAAATGGCTATTTCTTTTAGACTAAATCATTGTTAACTTGGCCTCCTAATACATGACCGATAGTATTTTCTTTTAAAGCTAACATTTCCAATTGTTTTTCGTACCATCCGGAGATGGAATATGCCAATATCGTTAATAAATGTCGTATCAGTGTCAAATTTGGACCAAGCGCTTCGGGTTGTGACATAAGTATGTGGTGTAAGATTCAGCTTAATACGATTTCTAGCATAGATTTTAGTATATTGCTGTGAGTGATTGAATAAGATGATTGAGCGCTGTCCCAAACGTATATGAACTTTTATGTTAGTTCGGGAAATGCTGGCAAAAAGCTTTAAGGAATAAGCGAACACGAAAGAGTTGGGAGAGCTTTGAGCTTTGCAAATAAGCGAACCACGAAAGAGTTAGGAAAGCTTTGAGTCCCAAAATAGATTGATACGATAGAAATAGTAGGTCCAATTTATGTAGAACCATCTGCTCATCGCATAGCTCATTGTCAGCAAATAGTTCTGAGAAAGACAGGTTGGTCCATGAATTCTGCACTCCTGATAATTTTCAGCACAGAGCGTAATGAGATGGTGTAAAATACTTTTTGCATTTTGCTTCTGTCGTTATTTGAACTTGGTACCTCCCACTCCAATTGCCGCAGCTTTAACCACCGCTCTATTCAAAACAAATCATAAGCTCCTGGTACACTTCGACAGAAAACATAATCAACATTTTTATTTAGTGAAACATGATGAGCTAATAAAAAGCTCGAGGTAGCAGTAAACAGCACGTTATTTTAATCGGTGTAATCCCCTATTGAGTTGAACACTTAAGTCCATTAAATTGCCTTCCAACCATAATTGTTGTTAAAAATATTGTTGTTGACAATATTCTTGTGATCCATAGGTAGTTGTACGATACAACTTTTCTACTTACTGTGAAAATTATCTGCTTTTTTATTTGAAAAGTTTGTGTTTCAAGTATGTACATGTAGATAATCTATATCCATGTATTACGTTCCACATATATACCAAACTTCTTGAACTGAATAATAATTTGTTGAGAAGTTCATACACACGTGAATTATTCAGGGACTAAACATTGTTTTATATCTTCAACGTGAATGCACACCTAAGCTTTGCGAGCTTCCCAGGAAAAATCATAGATCAGTTTATGTTACCGCACAACATTTTGTAAAGCCATTTTGTTCTGATTAAAAAGGAGTCCTTTTCAGTATATGTATATAGACATCGATGTCCCCACAAAATATTTTGTCCCATAACCACCAGAAAGTGTCACACAATTTCAGAATTTTAAGTATTTCATCTCAATTTCAAAACTAAAAGTATATTTGGGTTGGTCGATCCAAACCCAAAAAAAGGAAATATTTTTTTCGGTATTGATTGAGTTGTGTCCTTTTTTACAATATTTTTACAAAACATAATGCCAGGTACTATATATAGGGATAGGCGCACAGTATATATCTACTCAGACGTTAAAATGGGTTTTCTCGTGTCCCGATCGATTGTATTTTTCATGGTACGATTTTTATGGATGAAACCTCAAATTTGAAACGACAGGTATTAAAAACATCTGCGTCCATATATTTTTCGATCACATTTTTTTTTTTTAACTATAAACCTCTCGGGATAACTGATATATGAAAAATCAGTTTGAAATTAAAAAAGCTCATCCTGTATATGGGATGTACAGGCACTTGTTGCAACATAATTAAATCGGTTGCCCATATATAGGCAAACTGACAAACAATTGGTTTGCATGTGAAACGACCGCGGATATTATATTGCGGCAAAATATTATAAATTGCTTCTGCTGTTCGTTACAATAAGGAGAATTAGGAGAAGGGGTGTGAAATCGAAAGTGATGGTATATAAAGGAGAATAATTTGAGACGGTGTTTATAACGATTCGTTATAACGCATCTCAATATATTGAAAAATACTGGGAGAGAATAAATTATAACGTTAAATACGTGACGTGTCCTATATATGGTTTACAGTATGTTCGATGAACACTGTTTTGACTCCAGTCGAATCGGAAAATTCATAATAATCATGTCTGGGCAAAGTGGGTATACTGTTTCCCGTCACTCCACTGAAAAAGCTCGTTTCGGCGTATATTGGCGATCCTTTGGCTTCCAGTAACGAAGTTTTGATTTCATGATTTTAGACACCAGTGAAACCGTTTTTAACAAGCTCCAGCTTATTATTTGGTGCAAAAAGCAGAAATGGGCATGTCATGGTCAAGACTTAAGATTTACTGATGTAAATTGATCACGATTCGTTTGGCTTACCAAAACTAAGGATGCTATCTAGTGTACGCGGCTATTTAGCCAAAAATCGAAAGCTTAGTGGAAACAATCACCTATACGATGTGTTCATTTCTTTAGTTGTAACCACCATCCATAAGCGACATGATATTTAGCAATATGTAAAAGCTTGCCGACAGTAAATGCCATATAGTGTTTATTCGAGCAAGAGTGAAAAGGATTTTGAAGTACTCACCACTGGAAATGTTTGTCGTTTGGTTTTTAAGATTTTTCTACGTGCACGGTTTTCAAGAAAGTTTCGATTTTAAAACTAGTTCATATTTTGTGAAATCGTATTTTTGAAGTATATTGTCCTAAAGATATAACCAAAATATTGAGCTTTTATTAGTGAAAAATTAGAAACCAAACCTATATTAATCAAAAGCTTGGTAAATTGTTATTTCTTCCTTTCATAAATTTTGGTGATTGTTAATATATTTTGCAACATATAAAACAAAATATATCATGACCACAACATACAACTTTTTTTAATGAAAAGCTTTCAATTCATTTAGCTACTAAGTCAAAATAAACCGAGCTTTTATTTAAATAATTAGATTTACCGTCAAATATAAAGGTGTGGCTTATATTATGAATAAGCTTTTGATACTTGAATGCATCTTAGCTTTGTTTAAAAACTTTAAGCTCAAAATTTTGAATAAATAAATGCATTTGTTTTTTATACATGTTGTAGCATTTGAAAGTAATATAAAAACTTTAAATATCAAAAGCTCATTAATTTGATGAATAATTTGGAATGGGCATCGGCCATCTTCCGAGATTGCTTAATTCATAGTTACATGTCTTATTCAGTTTCCAACAGAGACATTCAACGTAGTTCATTGATTTTTAATGTCGGTCGGGCAAAGCTCCGTCTCACCTTCTGCCTGTAAATTTGTATCAGCTTTTTACTTACAAACACTCAAACTTAGTGTGGATACTTTTCGTGTTCTCTATCTGATCATGTGGCGGATTTAAGCATCTCCTCAAAAGGGAAATGATACCTCATAATCATGAGTATACAGTGCTTTTATATGTTTTAATAGATCTTTTCTCTTCTGTTTATCTAGGTGTCTGTCTGTTTGGCTGCTTTGACGTTAGCTGAAACCTACCCGTTTCAAACTATAAACGAAGGGTAATCTTATATTAGTTAATTTTAATTGCATATTTATGTTATTACAAAATATCTATTAGTTTAGAATTTGTATTTTAGAAAAATAATTTGTGGTAGTTTGACCACAACTCTAATTAGAACAAAAATTGATAGAAAGCTTTCGAAAACCCAATTATTTTTGTACATCCACCAATACTTTAATTATTTATTAAATACATTTTGAGTGTGTGGGTAAATCTGTGGTTTCATATAAAACTGTACATTTGGTTTAAATACATAAAGCTTTTGACACCCAATACGAAATATAATTTGAAAAGCTTTCAGACGTAAGTGGAAATGTATTTTAAAAATTAATATTTTTAATTACAATTTGATCAATTCACTCAATTTTAGTCAACGTTAATTATTTTACATTGTGTCGCACATACATATATATAAAAAGCTTCAATTTCAATTTAATATTTTCCAACCATAAATTGTTAAACAATATAATCTAAATTAATTTTTATGTACACAGTAATAAAGCTCGCACATACAACTTTAATGACATTCGTATAATTTTATATGTATATGTATGTCTATGTATTATTTTAATGGAAATTCCTACAAAATACGAAATGAAAAACGGAAAACCTATTTAAAAAAAGTTTTATGTATTTTGTATAATGTACTAAAAATATATATTTTTATTTAAACATTAAAAATTATAATTGAATAATAATTTGTATATAACAATTTTTTATATGATAATTTTGTGTGTTTTTAAAGTTAATATTTTATGGTTGGTGAAAATTTTAAAAAACAACCAGTTCAACATTGTATTAAAGCACAACGAAAAAAAGCTTATCGTAATACTTACTATATTGCTGTAATCATAGTGTACGCGATTATCTATTAATGTACATATATACGAGCATACAAACAAATTATGTAAATTTGTGCAAGGAAAAGTTTTGTGTGTTGAGCTTTCGTTCGTTTTATAAAGTTTATAGCGGTGCTAAAATGAGAATGAGAATTATTGGATATAAAGTTTTTTTGTTGTATTTTCAACCGATTTGTGTAGGTTGCAGCTTTTAGGTTTTGTTTTTTTCGTCATTTTAGTGACACAAAACAGCGAACGATGACGTCAAAAATTTGTTTAAATTGCAGAAACTTTTTGTTTGCAAAGTTTGGCAATTTAAGTTTTTTAATAGGTTGAGTTGCTTTTAATTACTAGAAGCAGAGATTTAACTTCTTTTCACATGAGGGGATTATACAGAAAACAAATATTTTAAGGTATGGTTTGGCTTAAGCTTAAAGCTGGAATCATGAATTTATTTCACTGTTCCAGGCCTCAAAGTACTCGTTAAATAGTGTGACATAGTCAATTTTGGTAAGTCCCTATGACTCAGTCATTTAGTTGGAGTGCTCATCACCAATTTCGGCGTTAGATAAAAGATAAAAGGCTAATGAGGTTAATAAGCCAGTTGGTCGATTAACTTAAAAATTGAACACCAAAAGGATGAGGAGAAGGTGGTTTCCGATATGCTGTCTCGTATATATTTTGTAAGGGGAAGTTTTACTATTAGTCTCAATTAGGTAAGCAGTTTTGCACGAGATTCCCACATAAAATAAAAACAATGCTTATAAAAATCGGACAAGAAATTTCAACGAACTACGTTGAATAGCAACAAGGTTTCTCTTACCGGTTGGTAACTGAATAAGACATGAAAAACCGGAAAAGGAAATCACTTTTATTTCTCTAAGTACTTCAAACTTGTTGAATTTAAAGCTTTCAATTAAAAAGGGTTTTATGTTGTTTGCATGATATTTTGTCTGGCATGTAGCTAAAATTTCTAAAAGCACACCGAAATCAATGTAAGAAGTGTTTATAATTTACTAAGCTTTTGATTAATATTGTTCTGGTTTCTAATTTTTCACTAACAAATGCTGAATGTTTTAGTTTAACCCTTAACACTTCTTGCTTTACATTTAAAAGTCTTTGTTAACTTTAAACATTAAAAAGCTTTTAAATAACCAATACCTATTTTGTTCATTAAGGTAGTTCAACATTCGAAGTGGCTTGATCTATTCATTAGATGAACAGATACAACTTTTGAAAGTTTTATCTACTATCAATCGAGGAGAACGGGCTTTTGTGCTTTATGGATGAAAGCTGTGTAATTTTTGTATTGATATTCGGAAAATTAAAAACTTGCGATTCGTTTTTTCAAATTCTGACTAGAATCTGACTTTTGGTTTGCTATGTCTTTCGAAAGAGAAAATAAATTGATTTACTTTATCGAGCTTCCAGAGAATTATCCGGTAATATGGTTTATTGACTAAGAGGTTTATTAACAATTTGACGTTAAGCTGCTCATATACAAACCATATATTGCTATATTGGATAAATAAATTTCACAATTTTATATAGACATAAGAGTATGTTTAGATGTTGATCATAACTCATAATTTACAACATAAAAGCACTAAATACAACTTAACCACAACAATTCAACTGTATTAGTTGTAAAATATACAACACAACAAAAAAATTATATCGACTTAAACTTATTTTAAGAATGAAAAAATTCAACATGGAAAAAAATGAACCCCTTATAAGTTTTTTCACGAGGACGAAACAAAAAAAAGCACTACATAAGACTTGATAAGAGATAAAAACACTTTAAATTCTATGTTGTCTACAACATTTTGTATGTGTGTGCTTTTTGAATCCTTAATGTTTTCATATATGGGTGGAAAAGTATTTATATCTCATTAACAAATATAAAATAAACAAGTAAAAAGCCTTTCGAGATTGTGAGAGAACATAACGAGAAAAAGCTTGAAAAATAAAATATGTTCGTCGAGTGATTTATGTGTCTGGAGAGTATAGAGATAAATAAGTATTTTTAGGATGCGTTATTCGAAAAAGAAAACAGTAGAGTTATAGCTTTGATAGCTTTAATTAAGTTCATGTGAAACGGTTTCCTAGAAATGTCTGATGTAATCAAATCTACTGTGCACAAGTACATACTTGGCAAGTATATTTTTCTAACTGTATTGATCTTATAAAAACTCTGAGATATGAAATCAAGGTAGAAAATTGTCAAAAGGATATACAAATAAAGTTCTGTCTATACATAGCTTTTAGATGTATTGCAAACTGTTTGATTGGGTGTGAGTACCAAAATATGATTACATATTTGAAATATGGAAAATTGGAAAATATATTTTATTGGTTTTCTTGTGTATACGGTGTATTGCAATTTGTAAGCGTAGACATAAACAATTTATTTTGTGAAACTCTATGAGGTATGTATAGTAAGCTTTAGTTGATATATGATTAAAAAATGGTTGGATAAAGATTTGATTTATATATAAAATTTTTGAATGCAGATATACTGCAGATCGATTAGAATTTGTACCAGGGTTTTGTGCAAATATTGAATGAGCTTTGAATTTTGTTATAGCAGGAGTAAAAAGTTCTCAACTTTTTCGCAAATTCATTTGTTTGTGCAGTGCAATTAGCGATGTGTGCTGATAGCACCGTCACAACTTGATTCACTCAGACCAGGCACACACACACACACACACACACACAGTTTTTTATTTTAATATCTTAAATAATATAAACGTGAAACCAATATTTCTCGAGTTCGTTATTCCAATCGAGCCAATTATCAACAAAAGCAATAACATTAAGTATTATTATTATTTCAATCTGTATACGATTCCACATCTATCAACTATACTTCGAACCAATATTATAAATAGATAAGATTTCAGTGCCAATAAAAATAAATCAAAATCCAATTTACATGCAAATTTTCAATAAACAACATCGTCGATTAAAGTCAAGTTTATATATGGTGTACAATACTTGAATCTAGCTGGAGCAAAATGAGACAATTTTTTATTTTTCTTCTCGTATAACAACGAGCTTTTTTTATTGGATATAAAATTTCATTACATTACGTTCCTATCATACATATGTATAGCGTGACATTGATCTATTATAGTTTGAAACTGAGTTTATTACAATAATATACTAGCTAAATGGGATAATTCACGCTGAGCTTTTTAAAAAGTTTCGTTATATCTAAAAAATCACTTTAATTAGTTGTATTCCCAATATACATTCAAGAATAGAACAAAACAGATTACCACAATCGTAATAAAAATAATAACACATCTTGCATCTCTTAAACGAAAGGTAGGGAGCTTATTATACCAAAATCCTATTATAGTATTTGGTTTAATTTTTACAAAAACACAATAAAAAATTGTAAAGCTTTTTGCTTGTATTCCAATTAATTTAATGTTATACAACATTTTCTGCGAAATAAATTGGATTTGATTTTTTAATTGATTTGGATTTCGCGGAAAAAACATGATTGGGAAATATTTTTTTGGTGCGATTTGGTTCAATTTAACTTTTAAATATGTTTAGGAAGTGTATGGGAGAAAAGCTTATTTGTTTATTTGACATTTGAAGGTTTGTATTTAAAACTCGCATTGTTTTTGAATCAACAATTCTAGCAATAATATTTCATTTGAGCTTTTAAAGCTTTTTATGATTTTTAAAAGCTTTACTGGAACATATTTTGATCAGTTTAGTTTTGTAATACTATCAATTTACTATTTGTTTCGACGTTAGAATGTGTTTTTTTTCAGAACTCTAATCATTAGTGGTTTATCGTCGTTTTAGTTGGCAAGAGTGGTTTATCAGTGTGCTATGTGGTCCTTCTAGAACTCGTTATATAGGTTCTTTAGTTAGCCTTGAAAAGCTTTTATTAAGTTTAGAAATATTCCACACTTGAAGTTTTAAGATATATTTTATCTTGCTGTAAAAAGCGCTGCATTCTGGGGATGGGTAGCAAAAGTTCTTAAAAGTCTACTAGTACTCGTGGAATAGAGGACAAAAATCAGTGGAAATTACAATG
The DNA here is from genome assembly GCA_963932295.1 of Tipula lateralis. NCBI lineage: Eukaryota > Metazoa > Arthropoda > Insecta > Diptera > Tipulidae > Tipula > Tipula lateralis. The sequence goes on along the minus strand of OZ010738.1, from coordinate 181,669,945 downwards.
AAGTAAAATAATACCAATATGACTTGGAAATCTCCTCATTTTCTAGTAGGCTAGCTCCATGATTTTTAGGACAGTCAGTCATAGCTTGAAGAACCGCATAACGTTCGAACAGGGCGAGCAGGAAATAACGATTTTAGTGTACAAACTCTTGGTTTTAAGTGCTTGAAACCCCTTAAAAGCTTTGAAACATTTTGAGTCGGTAGAAATAAATTAAATGATCTACTTGCTTAAAATTTTTGTTAACACCGAAAAGCATCACAATTTGAGCTTTTATCAATTTGAATGATATTTAAAATGATTTCAATCGTACATTCAATCGTAATGAATATACATAAACTGACTTTATAATAGGATAAATATTATTGAATTTTCCCTTATATATCACAGAAAAAGCTCAAGAATCAAAATGATCGGCTTAACAGTGTACCTTCATGGAACATAAGCTATGGGTAAAGTTTTTCACGAAACATACCAAGTTCAGAAAGTTTTTTCTTGCTGTTATATTAAAGGATTAAAGAAAGGTTAAAGGAATGAAGCATGTTTTTCATAGGAGGAGTTGGTTGTTATACCGTAAAGTATTGTCAATGGTTCCCTTATTAAATGGTCAATGTTTTTGCTGAATCAATTCCAAAAAGCACATCACAAACAGACAATTTACATACATGTGTAAATTATGTAATGCAAAACACAATATTTATTCAAAACAAGCTTTTCATAATTCATGCTATAATAACTCAATAATTTTTTAACAAAACGCGAGAAAAAATCCCGCATACATTCCACTCATAAATGTGCTTTTATACTCGTATAGATAAATCAACAAAACATAAAAAGCAAAAAAATATTTTCGGTGTTTCGAGCCACTGCAATCCTCATAACATGTTAACAGTGGAGCTTTTTAGTTTTATTTATGTATGTATAGACTTTGGTTTAAAATATGTATATGAAATGGAAAAGCTTACAAGAAGATAAATTTTGAATTTTTTTAAAAACCAAAACAAAAAACCTATTAGATAATAAATACATAATACACGGTGTGGAGTGTGTTCAGAACTTTTTTTTTCCGACATCAAATTCAGATTTTTCGTTTGGTTTCGAATACAAAAACAAAAAAGTTATGAATATTTTTAAACTCATACAAAATGTATGTATTCAAAAGTTGTGAACAATTTTAGCTTTTCGTATTGAAGATGTGTATATTGTTCGTTTTGTAGTTTGAAGATAAACATGTGATGTTCATACACTTAATAGCGTTATTGTCTACTTTGTATCAATTGTATCGTCTCCGCGTTTAGAGACTTTAGAATGAATCGATGCACTGGAATCTAACATGCCCAGAGACTGTACTGTTCTGAATAGAACTTCGACGCTGATTTGATTTCAATAAATTTACAATTAAATTATGCTTTTACGAATGATTGATTGCAAAACTGTATTAAAACTTACTGAATTCTGAATGTGTGTATCTTTAATCAATTTAGATCATGTTTGAGTAATATTAATATTTCAAGAACATAACATTATGATTTATTCGATTTTTGTAGAAGAGCACATATATAAGTTAACATGCGAAGATGAAATCTTCTTGATTTTAATTCCCATCTCAATAAAATTTTTACTCTGCTTAAAACTCTAAATCCCTTCACCAAGTAAATAGGAAATTTAATTTAAATGTAAATTTAATTTGCATCATAATAAATCTTTACTTTTGTATACCTGGTTTATCTCATTTTTGTAAAGATATAAAATATTACGTCAAAGCTTTTAACATACATCGGAGTAAGGAATTACAATTTATAAGGCCACTCTCCATACAAATGGTTTTAAATCTATTTTAAAGGTGCACTATAGGCATAATCGAGCTTTGTTTCATTGAGATTTGTTCTTTGAAACAGGCTTACGTTATTCATACCTTTAGCAATACGTGTTTAGAAGGTTGGAAGGAGCAGATATATAAAAGCCATGTTAAAACTGTAGTAAAACTGATGGTCTATAATTTAATTTGTGACTTTAGAAATCCCTTAAATCAAACGCTTTATTCAGAATGGACAACATCAAAGAATGAACTTAAAGCTCAAGCAACTTGTTTAAGTAATAAATAATATATAATATATATAATATACTTTTTAATACTAATTTACTGCCTAATGAAATATTTTCACTTTTGTAACTTTTAAAACTTTCAGAGATTTTGTTTAAAGTTGTGTTCAGTATGAAGCTTTTGCATTGTTTAAGTAGAATACGTATTTTCAATGCTAATTGAATACTTAAAAAAATATATATAAGGTTTTTAAATCAGTTAGAGCTTTTATTTAATAAAAAGCACTTAAACGTTTTTGTTAAAGTAAAATAATAATTTTTGGTACTAATAACGGTTTGTGAAATATTTGGTTAATCTGTCATTTTATGTTGTGGTGGGAAAGTAGCACTAAGATTTATAAAAAAGCTGCAATATCTCGATGATCGCGGCGAAAATTGTATATTTAATAGTTGTACTTAAGCGTTTTGTCTTGAAAATCCAAAATAATTACTTAATTGTCTTATTATTTATAATATATAAGCTTAATTTCAAAACAACATCAATTTAATGAAAAACTTAAACAACATATAAGCTCTAAAAGCTCTTAAATTGTACAACGAGTCACAAATTGTTTGAATTAAGTATCAGGACCGTAAATTTTATGATAAAGAGCTTTTTACTTGTCAAAGTAAAAATAGTTTTTCCTTGATTAAATTTTTGACCGATTTAAGCTTTTATTTATAGTGTAGTTTGGTTTTACTAGATCACATAAGTGTTTATATAAAATTGGTTGTACTATGTAAGTGGGTGATTGGTTGTTTGAATCACCAATATGAGATCTTATAACAGGAAACCGTTTGCTGCATTGTGCTCTAGGAAGAGTACATCTGTGTGTAGTTTAAATCTTTACATTTATTTGCCAGGATGAGCTTGTCAATTCGTTTGAAACTGAAGTCTTGTCGGAATTATGTTTCACTTATCGAACCAAAAGCTCTACAGATTTGCAAATCAATATATTTAAATTTGTCTGCCACACATTCACATCTTTTCACCAAATAAATTTTAAATCTTATCCTAAATTGTCGTTTGCTGTACACGAAAATAAATTATCTAACGCACAAACAGGTAATAAATTTTCATTTCTCTTAAGATTTTGATTATTTTCTATATACGTTTTTCATTTTACGAACAGGTATTAAGCGCACACACACGGAATAACAAAAAATATCTGTGCGTATCTGTTGAGAGATTGAAATTGTTTTGTTCGTCATTTACACTTACTCGTATGCGCACCGTACGATTGATTGACATAAGCATTAAAAATGTTTTACCAACATTATTGTTAAGTAATTGGTATTTTATGTTTCAACATGTCTCATAATATCATGCATATATCAGTGAATATAGGTATATGTCTTTTGTCTCTAGACATAGATATCGATCACGTCAAAATAATTTCTTTACCCCATGACAGCATAATTTAATGTTTAGTCTAAATATTTTATGACATCTCTCCGGCACATCATAAATCATCGATGTTATCACCCGTGCTTACATATGACAGTGATTTCATAATCGATCACTAAAATACAAGAAAATCTCAGCAGTAAGTAAGATAATCGTAAACTAGAGTAGCGTCGAGGCTGGAAAAAACCAATAAACGTGTAAGAAATTGTTCGTCTGTTGACTTTTAAATTATATCCGGATGTGATTCTACCGAGAAATGAGCTTTTGAAGATATTATTAAATTGTGCGACCATCTCATATATCTAAACATTCAACAATCGTATAATCGTAATGACCATAATAGAAAAACGCCTGAAGAATTACAGAATCGCTTTTTAGCTCTACAGTCGGAAAAAGCACATACAAAAAAAAACAAAAGCTTTTAAAAGTATTTTTATTTTGTATTATTTTGTCGAGTGGAAAATATTTATTGGACGATGGCAGCATTTGAATTCAAGATTATAAATATTAGAAGAAATGTAGTGGATTTTATTTATTTTGGAAATTTTTGTAATCAAAAATTATATTTTTATTATTCTGTCTCTGATTTCGTTTGGTACGAAAGCTTTGTGTTAAATGTTGCGTCAACAATAATATAATGAACTCAAACCACGATTGTATATAGGAGCGGCCATAAATTAAACGGAAATAGTTAAGTGCATAGCTGCTCAATTGTAGTCGAACAGGATTTAATGAGATTCGATGAGATTCTTCTATTTAAATATGAAAGCTAGGAGTGATCAAAGAGCCTTTGAATAAAAACAGATTAATTCAATGTAAATATAAAACTTTTGAGGGTTAGACTATCTAATAATAGTTTTAAAAAAGGCAGAAAATAACCATCATAAGTTATTCACAAAGACTCTACAGCTTTCACGAATATGATAAAGATATATCCCAATAAGTCAAATTAACAATTATTTTCCAATATTAAATTATTAGTGTCATACTCGGCTGGTTGAGTGTTATAAATCATAGATGTGTCTATATACATAAAATTCCAAAGCTCACATAACCATTCATACACTAATTATGTATAATTAACTATATTTTCATCACCATATAATGAGATAAATGTCATTCAAAATTTGTACATCAAAACACAACCACACCCACCATCATTCCTTAACCACATCACGTGTCAATAAAAATGTATTTTCTACTGTATACGATATCGAAAAAACTATTTATTAGGTTAGCATAAACTATTATGCTTGTCTCATTATATACATCTTTATGTCGTTATTAGTTCGTCCCTCCTTCAACTGAATATATCACCCAGTGTATATACTGGTCATTAAAACGAGTATTTCGACTGTACAACATAGAATAGTAGAGCTTCTTCAAATACATCCAGTTGTCTGGATATTTCAAACGGCGTTCGGTTTATCTATAAGCTGTGACGTGATCTGTTTCGTCTTAAACAAAATAACATTTTTTTGTGTATTGGCAAAAGCTAATTAAAAATCACAAGATACATTTTCGAAGAATATAGTAAATAATGTGTCTTTATATCGATCCGGACGACAAAAGTGTTTGCCCTCGACTAGACTACAAAGAATTTTGATTGTAGTGTGAAAACGTTATAAATATTTTCTTGGCTACATCTCATACTTTTTGTAACAAGGGAGCTATAAACAGATAAGAATTTAATATTCATTCAATATAAAGCTTGTGGTTTTACAACAAAGTAACATCCTGTAACTGTTGTTTATAAGAGGTTTACACAAGATACAAACAGCCATTATTTATCGGAAATGTTCAATTTATTGCTCTGTTAGGGTATCTGTACACAACGTGCGATTCAATTTTCAGACAAAATGTCTATGAAAGCTTTTCCTCGGCACAAAAACTCGTGATAACAAATTTAACTTTACTTTCTACTGTTTGTTAACAAACAGGAAGACAACTCGGATAACGAAACAATTGGCTTCGTTGTGTTGTTTATTTTTTGGTCATGGTAAATAAGAATTCGATAATTTTTTTCTTCATCATTCTACATAAAAAAATAATAGATTTTTCTGCTTTTCATATGTGTATGTGTGTGTGTGTGGATATAAGCTTTTTGTATAAAAGGATGTATAAAATACAAACAGATACATATCTTAAATTAAATTCTGTTTCTAACATTATTTTTATCTATATACATACATTTGCTGTTGTTGTAGAAGCTCGTACGTTGAGAAATTTCTGAGTAATGACAAACAAGTTAATATCCGAAATGGGTCATGTGTGCTTGTAAATGTGAGTTACTACTTATTGCTTCAACTGAAATTGAAAGCTTTTATATGCGAGTGATAATTGTACAGTAGTTTTGGCAAAATATATTGAAGAACTGTAACAAGCCATGGTATTTAACAACTTTCAGCTTTTATACTTGAATATGTGTGCTTTTAAACAAGTTGCAGCTTAATATAAATTTAACTAAAAATGTAAGCTTTTGTATATTTGATTAAATTGGATCGGTGGGAAAAAATGTTGAATTGCGGAATACATAAAAACTCACTGGATAATTTATAGACTGGAGCTTGGTTAAAGCTTCAAAGTTTAAAGTAATAGGTATTTAATAATGAGGAGCTTTAATAATCATCAACCAAGCAACAACAGACAATGATTAAAGTCTATTGGAAAGCTTTGAAATAAGTTGATTGCAAATTTAAAGATTGAGCTTTTAAAATTAAGGTAGTATTGAAACAATGAAACCTTAGACAAAGTAGATGTCGTTAAACTAGAAATATATTTTTTATTAAGCGACTTTAAGCTTTCGAGTAAGGATATAATAAATTCAAATTTTTAGCTTTTTGAATAATTGAATAAGCTTTTCGAAACAAATGTTGAATATTCATAAAAAAGCTCACTGAATATTTTATAGACAGTAGTTTAACTGAAGCTTCAAAGTTTAAAATCTAAAGAGATTAGTTAAAGTAGTTATAAAACAGGAAACAACAGTCAAAGATTAAGTCTGGAAGGAAGCTTTTAGGAAAGACAGATATTCTATTTAACTAAACATATGTTATATTGTCATTGAGCGACTGTAAGCTTTCTTGTGAGAAGATTACATGTTCGTTTTTTATATAAGACATGATTAAGCCGATATGATTAAATAGTTAAGCTAAGCTTTTTCGCAATTTGTTGATTATAAGCTCAGTAATTGAACATAATAAGTTTTTTCAAGTTTGACATATTTGGTTAAACGTGTAGTATTCCGTTGTTCTAATGAAGAACTAAGCTTAGTGGAAAAAAATTCCTGTTAAGGGAACCAAAATAAGTTTACTTCTGACTAAACTTGCAAGGATAGAAACCTTTTAAACTAAAAATTTGAACAAACAGAGAGGTATTATTTCCAAGGTATTGGCTACATTTATGGTGGTTGAATTCAAACTAGTTGCGTTAAAACGTACTCAAATGCCTTACTTAAAATCGACCATAAAATAATTGCAACCAATATATCCTGAACCAGAGCTTAATAACTGACAGGTTCACATTTTTACAAAAAAATAGTTGGGTATTTCCACATAAAGGAGCTTAAACGATTGTGGCGTTCTTGAGCAACTCCAACGAATACAATTAAAATTATCTCACGCCACAATTAATTAATAAAAATATTTCGAGTAAAGTTCTTGCAATTCACTAGTACTGTCGTGACACAACTAAACATATATCACACAGTAGGAACATCAAGTCCGGTAGCATATGCCTGATGAGATGGATTTGATCTTTTCGATCACTTAGTCATTCAATGACGTCATCATCAGATCGAAACCGGCCTAGTGGATTACAAGAACAAGCAACAACTCAGATTTACACATACGTTCAAAATTTACATTTACAGCAAGCTACACGCTTCACGATCAACCTTACAGCTATATCAGCCCATTTGCTATAGTTGATATATGAGCTTTTATGATGTTTATATAATATTAAAATATTTTGACTGTTTTGGGAAGTAATAACATTATACTTCTCTACCTACTGTCCAAACTACATTTTAACGATTTTGTACGATATTATATAATGCTGGACTTCCATAAAATTCTAATGTTCACATATTGGTATCATATACATACATTAGGGTACAGATGGTACTATATAAATTATTTTGTCCTATTTAAGATTTCCGGATTAAACTAATGGCATTATTTTATTAAATATAATCAATATATAGATATTTCTAATTTATATCTAGATAAAATTAGAAATATCTATTTCTATTTTATATAGTAGGTTAGACTTGTTTTTACTATACAAACCAGTACGATGTATAATAATTTTTCAATTGGGAAGATTATTTACATAACAAATACTAATGGTACTGTACTATAACCAACTTCAGAAATATTTTGATAGTGATTTACAGTCTTCTTCCATTTCAAAAGCTTTAATATTTTTTAGATCACTACTTTAAACCATTCTCTCATTACAATAAAACGGAAAGCTTTATACCCCAAAATAGATATACGATGCTTCCTTATGTATAATAAAAAATACGTTTTAGATTGTTTAAGATATGATTACAGCTCACATGATTTATATCGTATGTCATCGCAACCCAAATCAAAATTTATGCTCTGAATAAAAAAAAATCCACCACCGAATTTGATCCCCATCTTTCTTATATACATACATATTATATACTATGCTATTCTAAGCAGCATTAAATTATGTTTTACATTTTAATTAAATGTCATACATCCCCAATTGTATTGTTTATTAAATTCTCGTATATCCCCATACCAGTAATACTTTGTCACGTATTTTGTTCAATTAAAATTATCCAAAAACGTATAAAATAAAAGACGAAAGAGACGCTTGTATGTATATAAGTTGCATCGTGTTGCATGCAATATACACAAATTAATCACCCGATTATTAACATTACTATAGTCATCTGAAAACAAAACATTATAAATAGCAAAAAATGAGCTTTTTGTACTGGTTGGAGAATATTATTTTCACTACGCATTTCCCCAGCGCGAGCAAAATCGCAATAATAACGAAAACAGATTTCCACTGTCAAATATTATCGTTAGTAGTTCGTTAGATTTTTACCAGTGTTGAATGTGAACATTTTTCTAGATAGGAATTGGAGTGATTTATGTTTGAGTGATATTTTGGGTGTGGTGGATAACCTATATAGGGATAGTATTGGTGTTATTTCCTTGGCTTTGTGTTTAGGAACCGTATTTTGTGATAAGAGTATTCAATTAGAATCTAATCAATTTTCCTAATTTTTGGCCTCCCCTCGCACCCATCTCAAAAATCAATAATCTTTGACATGTTTGTTTTATTTGTGCAGAATAGAAAAAAAATGATTAATAGTCACAGTGTCAAGTATACATATAGATATAGATAATCAGACAAAAAAATGTTCCTCCCATTTTGCCATCATCCATTATGTAGACAATTTTCCGCTACAGGTGAGCTGTTAGTTAATTTTATCATTTTATTTCCTCACTATGATTAATTACCGAATAAATTTAGTACTAACATTACAATTTATATACCGTCGTTGAAGGAGATAACAAAAAATATAATCACTCTTGAAATGAAAACGAATGACTTTCCAAAATTGATTACAATTCAAACTTTATCCCATTCCATGTTTTGATACGAAACAAAAATCGCGAAATTAGTAAAAAATTATTATGGCTATACATAAATAACGAAAATTGGGTGTTTATTAAACCATCCTATTTTGGGGTGTTAGAAAAGCACATTTGAAATATCTGACGGTTGTCTTTATTGCGAAACGATCCAAATCACTCTACATGTAATCTGTATTGATCTATAAAGAAATTAATTATCTTGTACACAAAATACAAAACTTTTCGAAAACAACAAAAACTTTGTCGATAAAATTTTCGACACACACACACCAAAAAAAGTCAAATTCATTGATAAACAAAACGGAGAGCGATAAACTTTATTTATCGGATTAAAATCCAAACTTTTTTCGGTTTTCGCATACATATATATATTCTGCACAACAAATAAGTTATTTGTGTATCATTAATCTACTCTGCGAGCACAAGTAGGAACGAAGTTCTTTATAAAATGAATATGAAAATATAAATTGAATTCTCAAATGAATAAAAAAGCTTTATTCTTTAGAAAAAAAAAAGTTTTAAAATTTATAGCAAAAAAAAAATGTTGGTTAAATTATTGTTTACGTAAGTCCTTCTTCGTATAGATTGATGACATATTCTTGTTGAGTAATTTATTTAACTTAAAAAAAGCTTTTGATTAGCTTTGAATAAAATGAGATAATTTACGAGCATGCAAATAAACAATTTCCTAATTAAAAGCAAATGTAAAGCTCTAATGTTTGTTTATGCTGAACTACTGGAAAGAAGAAAGTTCAATGCTATTTTTGGAGTGGTGTATAGATCAGTGTTTGGCTACAGGTATTAAACTGAGCTTATTACGTGCTCCAGAGTCGTATATGTGGGTGGAGACTGTAAAACACAACAATCAGACGAACGAAAACTACATCTCCTAATATCTAAAAGCCCCTAATATCGAATACAAATAAGTTTTTCTGGAATGACTAAAGACTATTTTTCATGACCAGATGGCCAAACGGTAGATTACTGACGTCATTCGTATAATAAACAGGCAGTATGTTTATCGAATGCTGCATGAGCTTTCAGTTGAAAATATTGTTGTATCAAAATATAAAAGCCGAAATACAAATACGCTTTTCTGAAATGTTGGAAGACTATTCTTTATGGCCAGATTTTTAAAAATTAGTCCCTAGCGCCGGTTGTATGATTTACAAGCAATAAAAAGCTCACATTCAAGTACAATCTGAAGTGTCCTAAGCTTACTACATGGCCATATTGCTAAAAATTACATCTCCCGAACATATGATTAAATCGCAATATGTATATTGCGTACATAAGCTTTAAATCGTACATTTTTTTTGTGCTAAAATGTAAAAGCTCAAATACAAATACGCTTTCTGGAATGTCCAAATATGCCTATACTTCGTGACTAGATTGCCAAAAAGTACATTCCTGGCTTCTAACATATGATTAACACGCAATATGTATATCGATAGTATGAGCTTTCATTTAAAATTTTATTGTACTCAAACCTGAAAGCTCCCATATAAATACGCATTTCAGGATTTTTGAAAGCCTGTAATTCATTCCCAGATTGCAAAATAATACATCATTAGCGTGAGACATGAATATTAAGTAATATGTATATCGAATGCTGCATGAGATTCCAATTGAACATTTTGTTGTATCAAAAAGCCAAAATGTATAAATACTTTTCTGGAATTTAATTTTTTAGTAGATCGTATATTTTCATTTTGTAGTAAATCCATCTGTTATATAGTTGATCTATCACATCAGGCTTACATTTTATCGTTCTGCGGTGCGTCCTACTGAAGCGAAATGTACAGTTATAGGTGCGATTTGCGTTTACCATCTGCACTATAGTTATAGTACTGATATGGAGAATGATGGAAAATTCGTTTTTTCGTTCTATTCTGCTCCTATCGGATTTCGAACATAGTACCTTCCCCGCTCCAGTATCTCGAAGCCTTAACCAATGCGCTTTAGAATACAATTTAGCTGAACAGTTTAGAACATGTACAAGCCATTATTAAAGAGCTCCTCCAATCAAATAAAATACTTTTTGCATCTCAGTAAATTGTTTATAATCTTTGATGGTTATTGAAGTGTTAAGATGACTTAAACATAAGTCGTTTAGTCACCCTACTTAAGGTTTAGATGTTAATGGTTAAACGACAGTCAACATTTGAAGCTCTCTAGTGTATGATGCTTTAAAGTTGAAGCTTTTATATTTTATAGTATAGTGCTTAATCTGTTTATGTTCACTTTGCACCATTAAATTTATGGCATAACTTATTTGAGAAAACTATAAAAAGCTATAAAAGAGCTTTTGGTTATGAGAATTATTTAAATCGCAATACTTATTTTGGTAAGCAATTTAATATTTTATATTTACAGTGCTGCTATCATAAATCAATCATTTTAAATTTATTGGCCAAGAAACATGAAAAGCTCTTTATAAAGCAGACTGAGTATTATATAAAACCAGAATTATAATATTTTTGTTGTTTATATTTTAAATAGTGTTTTGAAACTTTTTAAAATTTTGAAGCTTTATGGTTGTATAGTAGAATAATTTAAGTGCAAATTAGTCAGCAACACGAAGCTTTTGACCTGAATATCGAAAAGCATTTTGTATTGCAGGCAATTGCTAGTCTAAGAACTTTTTGTAGATAAATGAAATTCGATCAAAATATATTTCATTTATTCAAAACTGTACAACTAAGCTTTTAAAGTGACATATAAAACACTATTTGTTGCTGTAAAGCAATTTTGGCAATTTGTTTGAAACTTTTTATTAAATTAATTATAATGTTTTGGCTTGATAAAAAGTCTTTCTGTTTGATGACTATTTATTTTCAAATAATGTTATAAAAGCTTTGCAAAAGTTCATTTTGAGTACAATTTATGACTGTCATACAAAAAACAAAGCCGAAACGAAATATTAATACTGTCTGGAAACTATGAATTGATTTTAACTTTTCTATCAACGCATTAGAAACCACTTTCTTCACGAACGATGAAAGCCACGCCAGTTTTTACTGTCGTTGGTAAATAATCTGTTTTAAGAGTAAAACCCAAATCAAAACCATATCACCATTATAAAAGCAATTTATACTTTTAAATATGACACAATTTTCTTTGTTGACTATGAATGACATTTTATTGTTCAAAAAACTTGAGAAGCTTTATACACTATTAAAGCTTTAATATATTTTTTTCATTTAATCGTGAATTATTCCATAATTTTTCGATGAATAATAAAACGATCGAGTTTGTTAATCGAATTTCGAAAATTAGTACAGAATTCGAGCTTTTTTAAAAACTAAGTTTGGTCTAGTTATAAGAATATATTTTTTGTTGTGTTGAAAATTGTTCGTTATTTTAAGTGCAGAATCTGCTCTTCGGAAATTTTAAAATACGCTTAAGAATAACTTACAAAAAGCTCTTTGAAATGACAGAGCTTTTAAGAATTTTGGATGTTTTTACGCTAATCCCAGTGATTTGTAAAGTTCTATCTCAACCTTCGTCACATGCAATGTATGTTGTCAGCTTTTGCTTAAAAGCTTTCTCCTTTTAGTATTAAGTAAATATTGTAATACAAACGCTAATAAATCTGTATTACCATTAAATTGTTTGAGTGAGTGCGGAAATCGATAATAAACATATATAACATATTTATTAGGCCATATTACGATTTTTATCTGGAATTTTATGTTTTATGATCACAATCGCACGAGAAATTATATACACACACATGTTTACAAGTCAATAAATTGAATTTATTTGGTTGTAAATTTCGAATCTCTCATTTATCGAAATAGAAGCTTTATGAATGGATACAAAACTTTGACATATGTTTAACACGGTAGTTTTTGTAAACACTGTGCTGTCGAATTTCATACAAAACACAAGCAGGAAAGGACATTTTTCATTTCCATTTCATTTCATTTGATTTTTCTATCCATTACACAACATCATGATCAAAACCGAAATTTTGTGTCACCCGAAAGATGAAAGAAAATATTTTTGTCATCCTCTGTGTTGTCATATATACATACATGTATGTACGCTGGGTTAAACATATGTATATTTTAATGCTGTATACATAGCTCGTCGCAAAACATGTATAACATACTAGTCATATATATGTATCCTTCTTATTATGATTTATGTATGGGATCTTGTTTGTGTGTGCGTGTGTGTGGTAGACCCTATGGGAAGCTTGTATACCAAGTATAACGACTTCATATTTTACGCGGTGGAGTATAGTACACATACTCACACACTGGGTGTGTATTTTAAATCAAAATCAATATACAAAAGGTTATGCCATCAACATGTAGCATAACCAGCGTATACAGTTACACCCCTGGCATACATTTCGTGTAATATTTATTAAAATCGTTATTTTTTTTGTTATCTTCTTTCTAATTAACTTTTATATTGTTGTTGATGATGATAATAAGGTTAAACAATTTTAACAACTTGAGGGTTGTATCAACTAATTAAAAAAGCTCAAATTACTTTTTATGTACATATGAACAGACATCTTCTACTTTTTTACGATATGTAAAGCTTTATAGAATAGAAGCATGCCAAAAATCAATATAGCGATAAAAAATCGTTACGATCAGGAAAGGTTAGAAAGTTTAGAAGTCTAGAGAATCTATATACACATCCATATACATCGTAAAGAGACAATAGAAAATTAAGATTTTGTGTTGTTGGTGTATTCGGATACAGTATTGTATAGAAAATGGTAATTATAGATTTTGTTATGTACGAATAAATTTGTCGATTTGTGGTCTCGTCTATAATTTAAAAAACTGCGACAAAATGTAGACGTCTGTAATTGGTATTGTTCGAAATTAGAAACTCCCCCATTTCTATTGGAGATTTTTTTTAAATATAAGAAGAAACTTTCAGAAGGTTGGTTTTGTCAAACTCAAGCTCGATTCAAAGGGAAGCTTTCAGTGCACTCGAATCAAAGTTTTTTAGTAATCACTGTACATAATCGAAATCGATTAATAAAATAGTGAACAGGTGAGAATGCAGCTAAAAGCTCAAATTTTCAATCATTGAAATCGAAATACTAAAAGCTTAACAAGAAGTCCTATTGATCTGTATATTACACCACAGATTTTTATTTATGTATTATTGCAATAAACTCACCCATCTGACACCCTGCTTTGGTATACCCTTCAGATTCAATTACTGTGAGATGGTCATGGGGTCTGAAACTTTTGATTAAATTGGTTATAATGTCTTGGCTTGATAAAATCTCTTTTTTAAGTAAACTTATTAAAGCTTTGTAAAAGTTCTTTTTGAGCATCAATTTATGCCTTCAATGTACAAAAACTAGAGCCAACTCTGTAATGAAAAGTTGATCCCATTTTGAAACTATGAATTGTTTAGAACTTTCCTACCGATGGACTAGAAACCATTTCGGAAACGAAGAAAACAGTACCAGTTTTTGCTCTAGATGGTACATAATTTGTTTAAGCGGAGAGTTTCAGTCGTTTTAGAACCAATTTATAAACTTTTAAATGCGACACAATTTTCTCTGTTGACTATGAATGGCCGTTTCTTGTTCAATTTGAAAACACTTTATAGAGTACAAAAGCTTTAATATGTTTCTTTTATTCCATTGTCGACTAGACCAACATCCATCGTGAGCAATCAATTGACCGATTTTGTGGTTATCAAATTCGTAAAACTTCATAAAAATTAGTACAAAATTTGAGCTTTTTAAAACTAAGTTCACTTAAAAAAGCCTTTTTTATTGTGTCGAAAGTTTTTCTTTATTTAAAGTGCAGAATCTGCTCTTTAGAAGAGTAAAGTTTTGATATGGAATAACTTAAGAAAAGCTCTTTGAAATGAGAGAGCTTTCAATAATTCTGGTTGATTTTACACTAATATCAGCGATACATAAAGCTCGAATTCAACCTTTCTCTTAACATGCAAACTTTCTTATAAGCTTATGCTTAAAAGCTTTAGTCTTCTTGTAGTTGGTAAATATTGTAATAAACTTTCAGGTTTTGGTATAACCATTAGCTCTATAGCAGATACTCTTTTAGGTACATTACAAAGATTCCAAAAGCGACATATATTTTAAGTGACTGCACGTTTCAATCCTTAATCGTTTTTCGGGTATACTTAATCGGCAGTTCACTGTAATCAAGATTTAGATTGAACCAGATTTATAGTCGCCTCCTACGAAGTTTTGTAAAACATGGACACCCCAACCCTTAGGGCACAATGTTACATACAAAAAAATATTTCCATTACGTTCTTCCAATTAAATTTCAACATACATCTTCTACTTTTTTCATAATACACTACAGTTAATCATCTTTAATCCTAAATCGCCGATGGCGCTTCCCATTCGTTAGCTACATACATTGTAGTGAAGTAGATTTTATAACAACAAACTAAAGAAACCGGATACAAATTTCCTATTTATTTATCAAACAGCATTGGGTGCACAAACAAGGAGATATGCATTTCAAATGCAAAACAATGCTTCACTTTACATCACATGTTATAACAACAACAGCATATATGTTTGTTTGTAAATCTGAGACGAGAGTAGAATGTGTACGACAGCAAAACAAGAAAATATTTAAATTGATACGAAAATCAATAATTTGTTGTGCTGTATCATTGTGAATGTCAGAAGAATATCAGTCATTAGTGATAAGATATAAAATTATACTTGTTATTGGTGTTAAGCTAATTAGTTATAAATCTTCGATGTCGCACATGTGAAGGTCGTACTTAATGATGTGGAAAAAAGATCAGTTAAGCGAGCTTATATTTTGACATCAACACTTGTTTATTTTCTCTCTAATCATCCTTAAAACTCATCTTCAAGATCCTTATAAAAAGGCGGGAAATATAATTATTTTCCTTCTTCCGTAGCTAACTTAAGCCGGAACGACTTTTCACTCTCGCACAAATCCGTTTAATCCAAATCTCTTTCATTTCGAAGATTGTTAGGTAACAGAGTCGGACCAGTTCTTATGATGTTCAAAATCCTTTCTAAAACAATTTGTTTATTTGATTGCGATCCTCTCTTAAAATCAAGAAATAGATCACCCATCTCCCAATATAGGGCGTGTTTTGAGGTTGAGCTTATCGTACCCAATACCACCCTTGCACATACATTTTATACTCCCATTAATTGTTCACAACAAATAAGGTATACCAGGATGAGTACTCCATTTAGGTTTACTCATGCTTTTAATAACATTGAATCGGTTCTTACAGTTATCTGCCAAATACTTCATATGCTTGCCAAAATTCTAACCGTCGATCAATCCATATGCTCAAATACTAATTATTCTAAAGTAAATTTCTCGATTGATCTCATCCCGTTTAGGTATAGGGAATACATCTCTTTCATTCATTGGCTATTTTCGAGTACATTCATCAACAACTGAAGCGTTCCGGGGCAGTCGATTTACAACTATCCAAAACTCCTAATAACTCATTCCGTTCAAAATGTTGTCCACTCTCCAATCAACATTCAGATCTCTCGCGAGAGTCATTCGCGCAGTTTATTTTTTTCTAAACATCCCTGATTGTGGTCCAATATGCCATTTCTGGCACATATTCCCTCAAACGTTTCCCTTTAACCTTGCAAATAACTTTTTTCAATCGACCATTTATTTCACCATATAGCAACTCACGCAAAGCAAGACGGGTTTCCTGCGACTTTCTGTAGTTCAGCATTAAGGTGATCCACATTCTCTTGATCCATAATCTCACATTCTCTTTAAAACCTTTTGAACCCAAATTTTCTTCATCAATTGGGTGTAAGCCAACACGATGGATGCTAGTGATGATCGCTGTACCTCTCAAATTCGTGAAGATCGCTGTACCTCTCAAGTCATTAAGACGAAATATGGTCAGCTGACGGATTCCTTCCCACTCAGTCTTCACATACAGCCCACATTCGTCCTTGAGCATTCACCCAGTCAAATACATAGTTTGATAATGTCCACAGAGGTGCGCCTACTTCCATTTGGATCCTCAATTTGAGGTACTCAAAAATTCTGTCCAAATTGACTGTTAAAAAACAGCTACTGCTTCCAATGAGGTGAAGTCTGGAATATTGCATTTAACGATCTACTCATACTTACACACAGTTTAAGGATAATTCGGTTCTCCCAAATTTTGAGTACTTGGTAGAAATAAGGTTTTTGTTAGCGTATATAGACAGTTCCTATCAAAGAGGTGGCTGATAGCAATAAAGCTCTGAGAGATATTAGGCAAATATTTGAATGGGTAGATGGAAAGTAACGTCATTCGCGTATGTGAAATAAACGATGCGTGTCGAGCGATGTTAGAGCTAACGTCAGCACGATATGGAATTTGCAAACAGGAAATTGAAGAAGACTTTATGTAGAGGAAAAAGAAGACTTTGAGGAATTACGTATCAGATATGACTCATAGGACCACCACTGAGATCTATGGAATAAATGTAATATAGCCTGAATGTCAGAAATGCTTTGCTAGAGGAAACCCGGAAAGGAAGTTTAATTCTTACAAATGATGGCGGATGTTATCTGGAAATGTTAGTGAAACTTTAAATGAACTGTGTGAGTTTGAATGGAATAAATTCCTGTGGGTTCTGGAAATCTTCAAAATTTACGACCACAAAACTAAATAGATTGAGTTTTAGGATGATTCAACTATTGAATGTGGAAGCAAGGGAAACCTTTTCACATTCTCTTGGCCTTCGGTTTTCTTGAGAATCAGTAAAAAATGTCAGTATACCTAAATGATTGACATGCTACGGAAAGCCCGTGTGCCTCCTAGAATTTTACATGATAAAAGCGTATTGGTGTTGGATTTGGAAAATTAATGAAAGTGAGAACGGTGTTAGTGACGATTAATCCGACTCAATGGTCTGAGTTGGGTGATTCACCTCTTAATTATAAAAGAAAATGGACTACCGTGCGAGAGACAGAGCGAATTTTAACCAATGGCAATGTTTTAATGAATGAATGATGGTAAGACTGCAGGGAGGGACGGACTACCAAAAAATAGAAAGAACCAAACTAGTTTTGGAAAATATTAATGTGTTTTCCAAAATACGTCCGCTGGGTCCAAAACTTCCCGCCCAACAATCTTGTTGGCATTCTTGAAATTTTGAGACACAACAAAAGAGTGGAACCGATTGGAAATCATTAAGGCCACCGAGTTGATTGGAATGATGTAAGGTATTAAGTTGGCAATGAATCAAGAGAGAAGGAGAGCAGTCTTATTCTCCGACTCCCGGAGTCAATTTATTGAAAAGAGTCGGAAGAAAGGACGGAAATACTTTCAGTTGTGTAGTGCTCCTTTCAGAAAACCTTTCTTGAAGGAGTGAGAGTGAATCATGGCAATTGGAAGGAATATTTAAATAAATGTCATTTGGCTGAGAATGATTTATGTGAAGGTTGGTTGGTTGTGGACGATATCGAACACTAGCTAATAGAGTGTTTGCAATTTTTTTTAAATATTTTATTTATGGTTTTGATTTATTTTGCCTTCTGCGGACTATTATTGTAACTCAAAAGGTTTTTATCTTTTGAGTCCTTTTGTAGTACCATCTTGATGAAGTAGCTTTACAGCTTCAAAGTTACGGTGTTGATGGAACCTCTCCTGTTGTTTTCGAGCACACTTCTCTATTTCCTCTGCGACTGTGTCGATTCCGAGTTATGAAGGTGACTATTACGAGTGTACCAAGGTGCAAATCGTTGAACTATTAGTTGATTGTTGGTTTTGGTGCATCCCCATAGTTGAATACCACACTCTATGTCCAGACCGGCTTGAGCACTTGTTTATAAAGCATAAGCTTATTATGAATAGATAAGTGAGACTTTCTTCCAATTAGCCAGTATATTTTTCTATATTTTAATTGAAGCTCATCTGCTTTCTTTTTCACGTGTACTTTTTATCTTAACTTTGCATCAAAATTTATACCAAGGTATTTTGCTTGATTTGGTACAGGAATATTATTGAGAGTCACAGGTAGTGGTTCTATTGATCTATTAGTGAAATTAATGTGAGTAGACTTCGATTAATTCACTTTTATTCTCCACTTAGCTAGCCAATCTTGAATATTATTTATGGCTATTTGTAGTTTGAATGTAGCTTTATCGATTGTGACACCAACAGATAGAATTGCAGTGTCATCTGAAAACGTGGCGATAGTTGTATTATTTGTCTGCGGTCGGTTGCTTGTAATCAGTACAAAACGGAATGGTCCTAAGACACTTCCTATGCGGAACTCCTGCTTTAGCTTCTTTTATGCTGAAGTAAACTCCTTCCTGCTTAGCTCTAAAGTATCTTTCTTTCCATTACGACTTACCTATAGAGTAACCTATGTTACACCTTCTTCTAGTGGGTATCTGTGGCAAACAGATGGCGGCTAACATAGCCACAAGACTACCGGCCGTGTCTCAGTGGAAACACCTTCATGCAGGTCACTCGACAATAATTGGTTCGCTAAAGAAGGAAATGGCGAATCTTGATTATATTACACCGATATTATGCTTCGAAAAAGGGTTTCAAACCTTAATCCCTTTAAGAGAATTCTGGGGGAATAAGCTAGCACTGGAAACCAAAGCTATACAATTTTACACGGACGGCTCGCAGCTAGATGGTAAGGTCGGAGCTGGGCTGTTCTGTTGAGCATTAAATATAAGCACTTCCGTTCGTCTCACTGATCACTGCAGTGTGTACCAAGCGGAGATAATATCGATTGAGGAAGCCATGAGCTGGTTGAGGCATATCGTTGAGGCATTGAGGCATAACTTGGATATCCAAGAGGAATATCACGATTTATGTGGACAGTCAGGCGGCTGCAGCATGTACCAGGCGGAGATAATAGCGATTGAGGTACCCTTGAGCTGGTTGAGGCATAACATTGAGGCATTGAGGCATAACTTGGATATCTAAGAGGAATATCACGATTTATGTGGACAGTCAGGCGGCTATCTAGTCGCTGGAAGCAGTGCTGTTGAAGTCTAGGGTGGCATTGTGTTGCCACTGGTCATTTAACGAGATGAGTGAGCATTTCAATATTCAGATTATCTGGGTCCCAAGCCACTTAGACGTTGAGGATAACTGCAGGGCAGACGAATTAGCTAGGCAAGGTACAACTCTTCAGCTGAAGCTTGAAAGGGCCAATGTGGGGAGACCTACAGTGGAGCTTAGACTGGCTTTGAAGAAAAGAGTAGAAGCTTTAGCACTAGAGAGGTGGTCCAACACCTTCACATGCGAGAGAGCGAGACAAATGTGGCCAAGGCTGGATTTGAATCGCTCCAGGACCTTAGTCTCTCTGGAGAGAAGAGATGTAAGAAGGATAGTAGGAATATTAACGAGACACTACCTTTTCGGTGAACATGCGAGAAGGCTGCGTTTAGAAACATTTACACTTGGGTAGGTATGTAATGCACAACCTTTCAGATCTTGCAGATATTAAGTTGCGGGACATTTGACGCTACATTAGTAGCTCAGGATGGTTCCAATAGAGTGTTAGGTATATTAGGGGACTGGTATCACAACGGACCGGCAACGGTATAAGTGTGCGTTAGCAGCCACTTTAACCTAACCTAACCTAACCTTCCAGTATGACTTTAACAGTTCTCAATACTCAAGTGGCAGAGTTTCCTCTAATTTAAATACTAGACCATCTAGCCAGACTTTGTCAAATGCCTGCGCTATGTCCAGAAATATGACTAAACAAATTTTTTTTTTCCTTTAAAGATCTTTCTATTAAATTTGTTATTGTATAGACTTGATCGATTGTGGAGTGTTTGTCTCTTAATCGAAACTGATGAGCTGGAACGACTCCTGACTTTTCAAGATATAGTCTCTCAAACAGGTTTGAAATAATTGGAAGAAGCGATATTGTCCTGTATGAAGTAAATTCACTTGGCGGCTTTCCTGGTTTAGGTATCATTATTACTTCCGCAAATTTCCAAGAAAAAAGCACGTAACATAGTGTGAAGTAGGCATTCATTATTTCAGCTTTATTAGGAGTTGTTTAAGTATCTCTCCAGTTCCCAAGTTATATCCTAGTGATTTTTTTGGTAATACATGGTTCCTTATTTCTTGTTTCACTTCTTTAGCATTTGCAACCACGTATTTAACGCTCATTTTTAGAGAAGAAGAAATGTTACCTCCTGATAGTCGCTTTCAGGTTGAGTAGTACTAGGACGGGATGCGTCTAATCTTTCAAAATTTATCGAGCGAAATAAATACATTTCTAAGTTTGACTATAAAGTTTGGTCGTTTGAATTTTGATCAGCGTCTGAGTCGTCAAAAATCCGGATACGAATCGAGGATGGTCGTAATATAATAAATTACTTCGATTATATACCAAATCTACTCTGATTCTTGTAAATACTTACATATATAATACAATTCATTACACACAATATAATCTCGTCTATAAAGGAACGATCCTTAATTGATCCCAAAATATAAATTTCGATTATATTCACAACAATAATTACAATAAAAATAATCGTCGTATGGTAATAATAATAACAATGACAAAAACAACAACAACAATATAAAAGTCTAAAAAGGATTTTCTTATCCCTTTCTCAAAGAGTTGGTATACCCAGCAACTGTTTTTGTTGTAAATTTAATGAGAATAATAATCGTTCGTATCGATATACATCGAGCTAGTGTACAATCACCATAATAACAATAAATAGAATCAAAGTTATATTCGTAATGTAACTATTAAAGGATTAAGATGGGTATCCTTTATTTAAAAAACCGTTATTGATTTTCTTTTTGCTTATTAAGTTGGTTAAGATTTTTTTTAGTAACCATCTGGCTGGTTGAAATGTATACAATATAAAGGTTTTCCGTTGATTGGATATAATATCGGGGTTTGCTGTCGGGATGGATGTGTAGGATGAGGGATTCTGTCGTTACATGTCGGATGCCGGAATCACCTGCGTTCCAAAATGATGTGGTTCCATCCACCAGTTTTTATATTCGAAGGTGTAGCTTTATGGAACTGTCGGCAAGTTTATGTCGGTAAGCAGCTTTGTGGAACAGTGAGCAGGAAAGCCAAAGAATGCAGTTGGAATGAGGCGTTTGATTAGATCTTGAGTGTGTTACATCCCTCCTAAGGAATCCTAAACTAAACATAACACCAAGTGGAAGGATTGAAGATTGATGGTTCGACAATGAGGTGGAAATCACAATAAAGAAACAAACTATTGGGGAATATGTGGGTCCTGTGGTTGGGGGCATTCGTGTTTCGTAAATATTACGAACGAAACAGGAGACCCATAGAATACCACCACAGTATTCAGAGCTTGTCGTAGGAGGCGACTAAATCTGGTTGGATCGCTGGGCTGACGACTCACATCCGTAAAAATGTAAAAATGTTACAAATGGCAACAAAAATAAAAAATCTGATACCGCCGAAACAACAAAAAAAGGAACCCCCGCTTAAGTACCCGGACACGAGATTAAGGATCGGCACGTTCGACGGCCTTACCACATGCATGAAAGAGTATCGGCTGGAACTCGTAGCTCTCCAAGCCTAAAAGTGGAGACCATGGCCAAAAAGTGGTCCAAAAATGGAGACAATATGTCCCAAGGCTATACGTTGCTACACAGTGGAGATGACCTCGGAAACCTTGGGGTTGGATTTCTCATTGGGCCACAGGTAAAAAAGGCTGGCTTGGACTTTCAAGCAGTCGATAATCAAAAGAGTAAGCTTCGCTTGCACATGAGATTAGCCAACCTGTCAAATGCCTGTATATGTGCGCCCACTGATGTAAGCCAATCCCAGGATCAAGACTCATTTTCCAATAATATGGATGATTGGTGACTTTAATGCTAGAGCTGGCAGAAATCAGACCGACTTATGTAACAATATAGGTCCGTACTCCCGACACGAAACTGCGACCGAAAATGGGGAAAGAATGATGTAATTTGCGATCGCTCATGATTTCCAAGAGGCAAGTACATTCTTTCCTCATAAAAACATCCATTTAGAAACATGGACACATCCACGTAAAACATCCCGAAGCCAAATTGACCATGTTTTGATTTCAAAAGACCGGGCTCGGGTTGTCCAAGACGTGAGATCGTATCGGTCGTCAACAAAATTCGTAGGCAGTGACCATTTTATGGTTGCTGCAAAGCTACGATGGAAATTTTCGTACACGTCAGGGAGGACAGGAGAATATACAACGCGATTCTCCTGTGAAGGTATGGTAAATGAAGAAACGCAACGAAAATATCAACATCTTGTCAGCAATAGCATTATACAATCCAATTACCAATCTGATGATGTGAACAGTGTCTGGGAAGTATGGAAAACCTCGTTTGTCGATGCTGCCCAGCACGTTTTTGGTATAGTGAAAACTAAGCCCAAAAATGATTGGTTTGATGACGAGTGTCGTCTTGGTGTTGAGCCTATAATGAAGCGCAGACTCGGTTTACAATCGCAAGGAAAAACAAGGCAGTTCTTGCTAAGAGGACAACTAAACGAATTTGTAGACTGAAGAAGCGAGAATGGTGGAAGGCTAAGGTCTTAAGAGTACAACAACTCAGCAATGGGCACAATTCGCGTGGTTTCTTTAAAGGAATCACCGAATTGCACCATACCTTAAAATCTCGGTCAACTGCCATTCGGGACCAGGATGGAAACCTCTGTGTTAACGTCGATGCGGTACTCGATACATGGTGTGAACATTTTTCTGATCTACTTAATGTTCCACATGTATCACAAGCTGTGTTTGAGCCCTAAAATACAGACCGCAGGGATGTTCATTGAGGATCCATCCTATGAGGAATTCACAATGGCCATGCAGAGATTAAAGAAAAATCGTTCACCAGGAGTTGATTGCATTATATCAGAGCTCTTGATATTCGGAGGGTTAACTTTGTGGAACTGTCTTTTCGAACTTGTTCGATTGGTATGGCGAAATGTAGTTATGCCTGACGAATGGAAAGTGGCCGCGTTATGCCCAATATTTAAAAAGGGTGATCGCATGAAATGCGAGAACTATCGCGCTATAGCTCTCCTTCGCACAACATATAAGTTACTGTCATACATCATCTTGGGAAGAATTACTCCTCTAGCGGAGGAAATTGTCGGTGACTACCAAGGAGAATTCCGTCCAAATCGGTCAGTCACTGATCAAGTTTTTTCGCTGACTACGAAACATCTCGCGATGTACACCAGGTATTCCTGGATTTCAAGCAAGCCTATGACTCGATCAATCGAGAGAGGATATGGTATGCGGTTGAATATTTAGGAACTCCGAAAAATATATACATCTCTGTAAAATGACAGTAACACAGTCACAATGCTGTGTTAAAGTTGAGAACAGGCTATCGAGAACTTTTTCAATTACTTCTGGTGTTCGACAAGGAGATGCGCTGTCCTCGATTCTTTTTAATCTCATGTTGGAATACATCCTTCGTAAAAGTGAAACACCTCAGGACAATATCTTATTCCGACAATCCAATCAACATCTTGCTTATGCAGATGATATCTGTGTGATTGGATTAAATGGCAACGGAGTGAAAGAGATACTTGATCCACTGGAACAGTGTTCAGCGTCCGTTGGTCTCAAAATCAACGGGTCAAAAACCAAATATCTGATCTCTGGTTTTCGAGACCAAGACGCAATCGATTTCAATAGTGGTAACCACACGTTTGAAGGAGTGATGATATTCAAGTATTTTGGATCTCTCATCACTCACGATAATAGTGTGGGCGAGGATATTAAGGTCCGCCTTGCCGCTGGCAATCGGGCTTTGAATCCTCTATACGTCCACTGCTGAAATCAAAATATCTTGCAAATACGGATAAGCTGAAGCTGTACAGAGTGTTGATCAGACCCGTTGTCATGTATGGATGTGAAAGTTGGACCTTGGCGGATGAGTACGAAAGATGGCTTCTAACATTCGAGAGAAGAATCATGCGTGTGATATATGGCCCAAAACGCCAGGACGTGTCGATGACACTTACCGAGTTCTTTTTAATCACGAAATCAGGAATTAAAAAAAAAAAATGCCTGAGATCGAAATCAAATGAGCATGAATCGAGCATGAAATCAAAGGACAGTGAGTACGCTGGCTCGGACACGTTCTGCGTGCTGATCCGAGCTGAATGAAACAGCGAACTTTTAAGGGAGAACCGCCTTCTGGTAGGCAAAGAGGTCGCTGTCGGCGACGATGACTCCACGGCGCAGAGAGCGATCTGGCATCTTCAAACTATCGAAACCGTTGGAGTCAGATTGTTGACACGGTACGGGCCAATAATGACCTGTAAAAATCGAAAAAAAAATTGGGGAATATGTATGTTATGCTGATGAACAGTTATTCTTGAAAAAGGAGAACCAAGAAATGATGGAAGTGATGAAAAAACCGAAAAAATTGGGGACCATCTAAAGGAAAATTAGTAGGCCGCATAAACCAGAAGAAATATTATAATCCAGAATTAAACCGAGTGAAAATCTACGCCAGAATTTCATGAAATGTGGGATGATTTAGATTGGATTTCATGCTTGAATTTATAGAAACCAGGGTTTTGATTGAAAAGACGAATTTGGAACTGGATGAATAGGTGATATAGGTCATCTCTAAGCTTAAGCGTACCATTTTTTTCTAACATTTAAACGACCGTAACTGCGTCCAAACTGAGATATTATGAACCATTATAATGTATTGGTGCACATTGTAGGTGGTCCCTCCATGTTTTGGTCAACAACGAGATTCGAACTCGATACTGTGGTTTGATGAGAAACTCTCTTAACCGTTAAACTACAACCAGCGATCCATAACTTTGGAAAAAAATGGTCTTCACATTTAGGATAAGACCATTGTCAAACGAATCAAGTTTTCAATAGATCATCAGCTAAGTGATCCAACCAAATTTAGTCGTTTTCAACAAATGCCACAGAGGCCAGAATTAAAACACGCATTCTTCGCACGATTATACTTATGTCCACCTAGTTTTGTCTCCCAAATCTGTAAAATTGTTAATGTTAAATTCACGAGGAGAGTCCCAATAAAGCAACAAGAACTGTAATTTTTGGAAAGTACAAACTTTAAAAAAAGTATTTGCAGCATTTGAAAAGCTTTGAGCTTTGGTGATATAAATATTACACTTCTATATTTCAGAATAGGAAGTATGAAAGATTGGGTCAGTCGTCACATTGATCAGGCTGCCCATAACGCATGAATGAGGGCAAATAATCGAAAATTTGACAAGTCAGAATCTAAGAGTGACTCCATAAAATGTGGTATGATGAATCCATGTTTTTGATTAAAGCACTACATATCTTTGGGCCGCATGGTCTCTAAATTACAGCCATCGAACTTAAACCATCGTAAAATGCACCAAATTTAAAGACTGCATATTGGTGGTCGTGACTAAAGACTTAAGTGGGATTTTGATATTTTGTTCACGATAATTGCTTTGGATGGCATTTTTAACAGACTATGTACGGATTACATATTTAACAAAAGTGGGTCGTCAGCCTAGCAATCTAATCATATTTAGTCACTTCCTACGATAAGCTTAAGTTATTGCCTTCCTACGATAAGCTTGAATTATTTGTATTGCCGGGCCTCGATTAATGTTTACAATTGGAAAGCTATCGCTAGTTGGGTCACACGACAATTTGTGCTTTTTTAATTCATGTAATGTTTACTGTGAATCGAATTGATTATTCTCAATAATTCTTACCCGTTGGGCAACCGATTTGAAGTGACACTGATCAAACTGTGGTATGTTACATTCATTAAAATCTGTGATAAAGCTTTTAGTAGGCATGATAAACATTTCAGTTTGGACCTTATTTTTGAGTGACATTTGAGTTGTTGGAGCCATTTTATAAAATCAGATGACTTTTTATGGTATGAGCTTTTAGAGTTTTGATTAAATTCATTCGAAAGTGATAACATCAATCTATGATGAAAAACACACACACACACACATAAAATTGATTCACAGATAAATTATCTCGTTCCCACCTCACCGACACAACAAACCAAAAATTGGGATCTCGCCTTTTTCTCTTAAAAGCGATTTTCTTAGAAATCAAATTTCATTTGACATAGATTGATTGAATTAAGGAAGTGTCTTAAGAAAGCAAATTGAATTTTTCGAAATAATCTCCGCGTGTGATGTATGTGTGAGTGTGTGTGTGTAATCTTTCTCTAACACAAACCAATATACTCGTATAAGACAATAATTCTCCCGATGTCATCTAGTCCCCTAAATAATATTTTAATACCTGTGATGGTGGAAAATAAACAAGGATGCATCATGACATAGTTTAAAGCTTTATATAACCTACATTTTTGTGTGCCAACCTAACATGCAACTATAACAATATGTCGGTCGTAAAATAGTATAATTTATGACTTATCTCCTGGTCACGAAGTTTCTCTCTTTAACACCTATATATACATTCGGGAGATACAAAACCTCATAAAAGCTTTATTCGTGCTTTTAATTATCAAGACATTATGTACCTCTCTATATCTAGTTTTTATTATATCAGGAACAACGGCTAATCGCGTGTCATAAGACAATGTGATCTTTAATCGAAACCAATTTTGGTCCACAATCTTATACACAACATAGTTGACATTAAACATTAACTTAAATTCTAACTTTTATAAATGACAGTAAACTTTTCCATCAAATCATTTGTTATAAATAAGATCTCGGGATGAGAATGGGACAGCGCGAGATACGGAAAGGATGTCGAAAATATAATGTTCAAGAAAATTGGATGAAAAATTAATGTTTTTCGTTTTATTTCTATTTGTTGTCTATTCTAGAACATATAGTGTGTATCATCTACTCGCGTACAACGAAACTTAATTTTCTGAGATCAAAATTATTATTTTATCTACTGTATAGCTATGTATATGCTTCGGGGTTGTGGTGGAAAAATTAATGGAAATTTATATATTTTTAATAGAGTCACTTAGTGAAATGAAATGTTGTACGAAACATTTTGCAGCAAAGTGGTTTAATCATTCATTCGAGTTTGATGTGGTAGCAAAAATAGACCACGAGTCGGACAGCAATCCATCTATTCATTTAATTACTTTTGAGCTAGATTTAGTCGTGAATTACCATTTTCAGCTTTGGAGTACAGCTTGAACTCTGTAACACTTCAAAATTGGCAGAAAATACACTGTTGAACTGCCCTTTTATACATTTTTCCACTCATCACGATAAAATCAAACAAAATTGTCTAAAAAAACCTTATTTTAAAAAGCTCAGGTTGCCCGGATTAATGATACTTTCTAAGGGTTTGGTTGTTCCCCGATATTTTACATGTGATTTTATGGTTCAAAATTAATGCAAACTTCTAGTTAAAATCAAACAAAATTTTCGAAAAAAACATATTTCATGAAGTTCAGTTTGCCCGGTTTTATTGACCTACATTAGGGTGTGAGTCTTCTTCCAATATTTTAAATGTTATTTAATAATTTAAAAATAGTTCTTATAACTCCATGTAGTATGCTGTAGCTATTTGGAGTGCAAAATATTTTATAAGATTGTACGAATATTTGTTTATAGATTGTATGAATATTTTTCCGAACACTGTATTCGATATATTTGTTGTTTTTTTCAAGACAATTATTCTTTTTTCGTCGAAATTATTAAAGCTTCAATGACGATACAATAACAGACAAAACTGATTATTTCCCATTTAAAAAAATGTGTTTAATTATATTTTGTCTCGTGTTTGAAACCATTAAGCTCAAAACTAAGCACAAAAAGTATGCTGCTATTTCTAAATTTGCTTTCGAAAGAGCTTTTCTATTTTTAAATTTTCTAATGAAATTATAATTTATATTTTAGAGTTTAACTAGGGACAAAAAACTGTTCTCATGTACTAAAACCAGTAAATTCAATTTTGATGATATTTTTTGTGTTGATTTTGGCAGAAAGCACAAAAAATATAATTATATCGTTTAGAATATATATATATATATATATATATATATATATATATATATATATATATATATATATATATATATATATATACATATATATATATATATATATATATATATATATATATATATATATATATATATATATATATATATATATATATATATATATATATATATATATATATTTATATATATATATATAATATATATATATATATATATATATATATATATATATATATATATATATATATATATATATATATATATATACATATGTTAGGTTTTGTTGTGATTTATTGGCATCATGCCGAACATTATATGATTGTGAAATCTTTAATATACATTGTAAGAGTTTCAATTATGAATATGTACGCAAAAAAGCTCGCAATTATATTTTAATCAAAATCATCACCATTGTGATAAACTTTGTTCTCTTCGCATGTTTGTATATATAGAATAATGTCACGTACATTTCGAATTATATAGCACCCGCAGCAATACCAAAAGTATAAACCTCAAAAATATCTAATCATAAATGAACTAAGAAATGATCTATTCAACCCTGTGTATTCCGAGTTTTTGTATAATATTCAACCTTCCTATTTTCATACAATATAAGCAATAAAAGTTAATTAAAAAGGGGAATAACCTTTTCTTATATTATATACACCAAACACCTTTACACACACCATATATACAGTGTTCATCGTTCATTGTTTGCGCAACTAAAAATAATTAAATTTTTGTCGTATATATGTATAGTGCGGTATCGTTATCATCAGTAAACGACATTATGTACTACTGCTAGCGTACTCAATTAGCTTATGATGCCTGATGGTTGAAAATCGTATTTTGTCATGCAAACAAATCGCAAGTTGTATATATTTATGGTTAATATACGTTACTGGTTATGTGTTATCTTGAGCTCATTGTTAACACGTTCTCATGGAATATTTAATCTCCTATTTTCGCATAAGATTATTTGGAATTTGTTTCAAATGTCAAATGGCATTATGGTGGCAGGTATCGTAAATGATACAATCGATGCCGTTCGTTAAATATTGACAGTTAAAGTATGAGAGAAGATGGCAAACAAAAAAGCTCCAAAACATAGGTCAAAACAAATAAAATTATGAAACCGATTGCACAGCGCTTAATTTTAAGCGTCACAGCATGTCTGTACCGGATTTCATTCAAATCGGAGATAAAAAAATTGTATGGTAAAAAACAGATAGGCTATCTGTTTTTTCAAAAAATCCAAAATAACTTTTTTTCGATTT
Source organism: Tipula lateralis (assembly GCA_963932295.1). Taxonomy (NCBI): domain Eukaryota; kingdom Metazoa; phylum Arthropoda; class Insecta; order Diptera; family Tipulidae; genus Tipula; species Tipula lateralis. The sequence continues at coordinate 181,639,577 of OZ010738.1, read as the reverse complement.
TATGGTTAATGTTGATTAATTGATTCATAATAAACATATTTGTACCATAAAGAACATTTCCATCGACTTTGTTCGTTAAATATTGACAGTTAAAGTATGAGAGAAGATGGCAAACAAAAAAGCTCCAAAACACAGGTCAAAACAAATAAAATTATGAAACCGATTGCACAGCGCTTAATTTTAAGCGCCACAGCATGTCTGTACCGGATTTCATTCAAATCGGAGATAAAAAAAATTGTATGCCAAAAAAAAAGATAGGCTAACGACTATCTGTTTTTTCAAAAAATCCAAAATAACTTTTTTTTTGATTTTATGGTTAATGTTGATTAATATATTCATAATAAACATATCTGTACCATAAAGAACATTTCCATCGACTTTGTTCGTTAAATATTGACAGTTAAAGTATGAGAGAAGATGGCAAACAAAAAAGCTCCAAAACACAGGTCAAAACAAATAAAATTATGAAACCGATTGCACAGCGCTTAATTTTAAGCGCCACAGCATATCTGTACCGGATTTCATTCAAATCGGAGATAAAAAAAATTGTATGCCAAAAAAACAGATAGGCTAACTAACCACTATCTGTTTTTTCAAAAAATCCAAAATAACTTTTTTTTTGATTTTATGGTTAATGTTGATTAATATATTCATAATAAATATATCTGTACCATAAAGAACATTTCCATCGACTTTGTTCGTTAAATATTGACAGTTAAAGTATGAGAGAAGATGGCAAACAAAAAAGCTCCAAAACACAGGTCAAAACAAATAAAATTATGAAACCGATTGCACAGCGCTTAATTTTAAGCGCCACAGCATATCTGTACCGGATTTCATTCAAATCGGAGATAAAAAAAATTGTATGCCAAAAAAACAGATAGGCTAACGACTATCTGTTTTTTCAAAAAATCCAAAATAACTTTTTTTTTGATTTTATGGTTAATGTTGATTAATATATTCATAATAAACATATCTGTACCATAAAGAACATTTCCATCGACTTTGTTCGTTAAATATTGACAGTTAAAGTATGAGAGAAGATGGCAAACAAAAAAGCTCCAAAACACAGGTCAAAACAAATAAAATTATGAAACCGATTGCACAGCGCTTAATTTTAAGCGCCACAGCATATCTGTACCGGATTTCATTCAAATCGGAGATAAAAAAAATTGTATGCCAAAAAAACAGATAGGCTAACCACTATCTGTTTTTTCAAAAAATCCAAAATAACTTTTTTTTTGATTTTATGGTTAATGTTGATTAATATATTCATAATAAACATATCTGTACCATAAAGAACATTTCCATCGACTTTGTTCGTTAAATATTGACAGTTAAAGTATGAGAGAAGATGGCAAACAAAAAAGCTCCAAAACACAGGTCAAAACAAATAAAATTATGAAACCGATTGCACAGCGCTTAATTTTAAGCGCCACAGCATGTCTGTACCGGATTTCATTCAAATCGGAGATAAAAAAAATTGTATGCCAAAAAAAAAGATAGGCTAACGACTATCTGTTTTTTCAAAAAATCCAAAATAACTTTTTTTTTGATTTTATGGTTAATGTTGATTAATATATTCATAATAAACATATCTGTACCATAAAGAACATTTCCATCGACTTTGTTCGTTAAATATTGACAGTTAAAGTATGAGAGAAGATGGCAAACAAAAAAGCTCCAAAACACAGGTCAAAACAAATAAAATTATGAAACCGATTGCACAGCGCTTAATTTTAAGCGCCACAGCATATCTGTACCGGATTTCATTCAAATCGGAGATAAAAAAAATTGTATGCCAAAAAAACAGATAGGCTAACTAACCACTATCTGTTTTTTCAAAAAATCCAAAATAACTTTTTTTTTGATTTTATGGTTAATGTTGATTAATATATTCATAATAAACATATCTGTACCATAAAGAACATTTCCATCGACTTTGTTCGTTAAATATTGACAGTTAAAGTATGAGAGAAGATGGCAAACAAAAAAGCTCCAAAACACAGGTCAAAACAAATAAAATTATGAAACCGATTGCACAGCGCTTAATTTTAAGCGCCACAGCATATCTGTACCGGATTTCATTCAAATCGGAGATAAAAAAAATTGTATGCCAAAAAAACAGATAGGCTAACTAACCACTATCTGTTTTTTCAAAAAATCCAAAATAACTTTTTTTTTGATTTTATGGTTAATGTTGATTAATATATTCATAATAAACATATCTGTACCATAAAGAACATTTCCATCGACTTTGTTCGTTAAATATTGACAGTTAAAGTATGAGAGAAGATGGCAAACAAAAAAGCTCCAAAACACAGGTCAAAACAAATAAAATTATGAAACCGATTGCACAGCGCTTAATTTTAAGCGCCACAGCATGTCTGTACCGGATTTCATTCAAATCGGAGATAAAAAAAATTGTATGCCAAAAAAAAAGATAGGCTAACGACTATCTGTTTTTTCAAAAAATCCAAAATAACTTTTTTTTTGATTTTATGGTTAATGTTGATTAATATATTCATAATAAACATATCTGTACCATAAAGAACATTTCCATCGACTTTGTTCGTTAAATATTGACAGTTAAAGTATGAGAGAAGATGGCAAACAAAAAAGCTCCAAAACACAGGTCAAAACAAATAAAATTATGAAACCGATTGCACAGCGCTTAATTTTAAGCGCCACAGCATATCTGTACCGGATTTCATTCAAATCGGAGATAAAAAAAATTGTATGCCAAAAAAACAGATAGGCTAACCACTATCTGTTTTTTCAAAAAATCCAAAATAACTTTTTTTTTGATTTTATGGTTAATGTTGATTAATATATTCATAATAAACATATCTGTACCATAAAGAACATTTCCATCGACTTTGTTCGTTAAATATTGACAGTTAAAGTATGAGAGAAGATGGCAAACAAAAAAGCTCCAAAACACAGGTCAAAACAAATAAAATTATGAAACCGATTGCACAGCGCTTAATTTTAAGCGCCACAGCATGTCTGTACCGGATTTCATTCAAATCGGAGATAAAAAAAATTGTATGCCAAAAAAAAAGATAGGCTAACGACTATCTGTTTTTTCAAAAAATCCAAAATAACTTTTTTTTTGATTTTATGGTTAATGTTGATTAATATATTCATAATAAACATATCTGTACCATAAAGAACATTTCCATCGACTTTGTTCGTTAAATATTGACAGTTAAAGTATGAGAGAAGATGGCAAACAAAAAAGCTCCAAAACACAGGTCAAAACAAATAAAATTATGAAACCGATTGCACAGCGCTTAATTTTAAGCGCCACAGCATATCTGTACCGGATTTCATTCAAATCGGAGATAAAAAAAATTGTATGCCAAAAAAACAGATAGGCTAAACTAACCACTATCTGTTTTTTCAAAAAATCCAAAATAACTTTTTTTTTGATTTTATGGTTAATGTTGATTAATATATTCATAATAAACATATCTGTACCATAAAGAACATTTCCATCGACTTTGTTCGTTAAATATTGACAGTTAAAGTATGAGAGAAGATGGCAAACAAAAAAGCTCCAAAACACAGGTCAAAACAAATAAAATTATGAAACCGATTGCACAGCGCTTAATTTTAAGCGCCACAGCATGTCTGTACCGGATTTCATTCAAATCGGAGATAAAAAAAATTGTATGCCAAAAAAAAAGATAGGCTAACGACTATCTGTTTTTTCAAAAAATCCAAAATAACTTTTTTTTTGATTTTATGGTTAATGTTGATTAATATATTCATAATAAACATATCTGTACCATAAAGAACATTTCCATCGACTTTGTTCGTTAAATATTGACAGTTAAAGTATGAGAGAAGATGGCAAACAAAAAAGCTCCAAAACACAGGTCAAAACAAATAAAATTATGAAACCGATTGCACAGCGCTTAATTTTAAGCGCCACAGCATATCTGTACCGGATTTCATTCAAATCGGAGATAAAAAAAATTGTATGCCAAAAAAACAGATAGGCTAACCACTATCTGTTTTTTCAAAAAATCCAAAATAACTTTTTTTTTGATTTTATGGTTAATGTTGATTAATATATTCATAATAAACATATCTGTACCATAAAGAACATTTCCATAATAAACATATCTGTACCATAAAGAACATTCGTTAAATATTGACAGTTAAAGTATGAGAGAAGATGGCAAACAAAAAAGCTCCAAAACACAGGTCAAAACAAATAAAATTATGAAACCGATTGCACAGCGCTTAATTTTAAGCGCCACAGCATGTCTGTACCGGATTTCATTCAAATCGGAGATAAAAAAAATTGTATGCCAAAAAAACAGATAGGCTAACCACTATCTGTTTTTTCAAAAAATCCAAAATAACTTTTTTTTTGATTTTATGGTTAATGTTGATTAATATATTCATAATAAACATATCTGTACCATAAAGAACATTTCCATCGACTTTGTTCGTTAAATATTGACAGTTAAAGTATGAGAGAAGATGGCAAACAAAAAAGCTCCAAAACACAGGTCAAAACAAATAAAATTATGAAACCGATTGCACAGCGCTTAATTTTAAGCGCCACAGCATGTCTGTACCGGATTTCATTCAAATCGGAGATAAAAAAAATTGTATGCCAAAAAAAAAGATAGGCTAACGACTATCTGTTTTTTCAAAAAATCCAAAATAACTTTTTTTTTGATTTTATGGTTAATGTTGATTAATATATTCATAATAAACATATCTGTACCATAAAGAACATTTCCATCGACTTTGTTCGTTAAATATTGACAGTTAAAGTATGAGAGAAGATGGCAAACAAAAAAGCTCCAAAACACAGGTCAAAACAAATAAAATTATGAAACCGATTGCACAGCGCTTAATTTTAAGCGCCACAGCATATCTGTACCGGATTTCATTCAAATCGGAGATAAAAAAAATTGTATGCCAAAAAAACAGATAGGCTAACCACTATCTGTTTTTTCAAAAAATCCAAAATAACTTTTTTTTTGATTTTATGGTTAATGTTGATTAATATATTCATAATAAACATATCTGTACCATAAAGAACATTTCCATAATAAACATATCTGTACCATAAAGAACATTCGTTAAATATTGACAGTTAAAGTATGAGAGAAGATGGCAAACAAAAAAGCTCCAAAACACAGGTCAAAACAAATAAAATTATGAAACCGATTGCACAGCGCTTAATTTTAAGCGCCACAGCATGTCTGTACCGGATTTCATTCAAATCGGAGATAAAAAAAATTGTATGCCAAAAAAACAGATAGGCTAACCACTATCTGTTTTTTCAAAAAATCCAAAATAACTTTTTTTTTGATTTTATGGTTAATGTTGATTAATATATTCATAATAAACATATCTGTACCATAAAGAACATTTCCATAATAAACATATCTGTACCATAAAGAACATTCGTTAAATATTGACAGTTAAAGTATGAGAGAAGATGGCAAACAAAAAAGCTCCAAAACACAGGTCAAAACAAATAAAATTATGAAACCGATTGCACAGCGCTTAATTTTAAGCGCCACAGCATGTCTGTACCGGATTTCATTCAAATCGGAGATAAAAAAAATTGTATGCCAAAAAAACAGATAGGCTAACCACTATCTGTTTTTTCAAAAAATCCAAAATAACTTTTTTTTTGATTTTATGGTTAATGTTGATTAATATATTCATAATAAACATATCTGTACCATAAAGAACATTTCCATCGACTTTGTTCGTTAAATATTGACAGTTAAAGTATGAGAGAAGATGGCAAACAAAAAAGCTCCAAAACACAGGTCAAAACAAATAAAATTATGAAACCGATTGCACAGCGCTTAATTTTAAGCGCCACAGCATGTCTGTACCGGATTTCATTCAAATCGGAGATAAAAAAAATTGTATGCCAAAAAAAAAGATAGGCTAACGACTATCTGTTTTTTCAAAAAATCCAAAATAACTTTTTTTTTGATTTTATGGTTAATGTTGATTAATATATTCATAATAAACATATCTGTACCATAAAGAACATTTCCATCGACTTTGTTCGTTAAATATTGACAGTTAAAGTATGAGAGAAGATGGCAAACAAAAAAGCTCCAAAACACAGGTCAAAACAAATAAAATTATGAAACCGATTGCACAGCGCTTAATTTTAAGCGCCACAGCATATCTGTACCGGATTTCATTCAAATCGGAGATAAAAAAAATTGTATGCCAAAAAAACAGATAGGCTAACTAACCACTATCTGTTTTTTCAAAAAATCCAAAATAACTTTTTTTTTGATTTTATGGTTAATGTTGATTAATATATTCATAATAAACATATCTGTACCATAAAGAACATTTCCATCGACTTTGTTCGTTAAATATTGACAGTTAAAGTATGAGAGAAGATGGCAAACAAAAAAGCTCCAAAACACAGGTCAAAACAAATAAAATTATGAAACCGATTGCACAGCGCTTAATTTTAAGCGCCACAGCATATCTGTACCGGATTTCATTCAAATCGGAGATAAAAAAAATTGTATGCCAAAAAAACAGATAGGCTAACTAACCACTATCTGTTTTTTCAAAAAATCCAAAATAACTTTTTTTTTGATTTTATGGTTAATGTTGATTAATATATTCATAATAAACATATCTGTACCATAAAGAACATTTCCATCGACTTTGTTCGTTAAATATTGACAGTTAAAGTATGAGAGAAGATGGCAAACAAAAAAGCTCCAAAACACAGGTCAAAACAAATAAAATTATGAAACCGATTGCACAGCGCTTAATTTTAAGCGCCACAGCATGTCTGTACCGGATTTCATTCAAATCGGAGATAAAAAAAATTGTATGCCAAAAAAAAAGATAGGCTAACGACTATCTGTTTTTTCAAAAAATCCAAAATAACTTTTTTTTTGATTTTATGGTTAATGTTGATTAATATATTCATAATAAACATATTTGTACCATAAAGAACATTTCCATCGACTTTGTTCGTTAAATATTGACAGTTAAAGTATGAGAGAAGATGGCAAACAAAAAAGCTCCAAAACATAGGTCAAAACAAATAAAATTATGAAACCGATTGCACAGCGCTTAATTTTAAGCGTCACAGCATGTCTGTACCGGATTTCATTCAAATCGGAGATAAAAAAAATTGTATGCCAAAAAAACAGATAGGCTAACCACTATCTGTTTTTTCAAAAAATCCAAAATAACTTTTTTTTTGATTTTATGGTTAATGTTGATTAATATATTCATAATAAACATATCTGTACCATAAAGAACATTTCCATCGACTTTGTTCGTTAAATATTGACAGTTAAAGTATGAGAGAAGATGGCAAACAAAAAAGCTCCAAAACATAGGTCAAAACAAATAAAATTATGAAACCGATTGCACAGCGCTTAATTTTAAGCGTCACAGCATGTCTGCACCGGATTTCATTCAAATCGGAGATAAAAAAAATTGTATGGCAAAAAAACAGATAGGCTAACCACTATCTGTTTTTTCAAAAAATCCAAAATAACTTTTTTTTTGATTTTATGGTTAATGTTGATTAATATATTCATAATAAACATATTTGTACCATAAAGAACATTTCCATCGACTTTGTTCGTTAAATATTGACAGTTAAAGTATGAGAGAAGATGGCAAACAAAAAAGCTCCAAAACATAGGTCAAAACAAATAAAATTATGAAACCGATTGCACAGCGCTTAATTTTAAGCGTCACAGCATGTCTGCACCGGATTTCATTCAAATCGGAGATAAAAAAAATTGTATGGCAAAAAAACAGATAGGCTCACTATCTGTTTTTTCAAAAAATCCAAAATAACTTTTTTTTTGATTTTATGGTTAATGTTGATTAATATATTCATAATAAACATATTTGTACCATAAAGAATATTTCCATCGACTTTGTTCGTTAAATATTGACAGTTAAAGTATGAGAGAAGATGGCAAACAAAAAAGCTCCAAAACATAGGTCAAAACAAATAAAATTATGAAACCGATTGCACAGCGCTTAATTTTAAGCGTCACAGCATGTCTGTACCGGATTTCATTCAAATCGGAGATAAAAAAAATTGTATGGCAAAAAAACAGATAGGCTAACCACTATCTGTTTTTTCAAAAAATCCAAAACAACTTTTTTTTTGATTTTATGGTTAATGTTGATTAATATATTCATAATAAACATATTTGTACCATAAAGAACATTTCCATCGACTTTGTTCGTTAAATATTGACAGTTAAAGTATGAGAGAAGATGGCAAACAAAAAAGCTCCAAAACATAGGTCAAAACAAATAAAATTATGAAACCGATTGCACAGCGCTTAATTTTAAGCGCCACAGCATGTCTGTACCGGATTTCATTCAAATCGGAGATAAAAAAAATTGTATGCCAAAAAAACAGATAGGCTAACCACTATCTGTTTTTTCAAAAAATCCAAAATAACTTTTTTTTTGATTTTATGGTTAATGTTGATTAATATATTCATAATAAACATATCTGTACCATAAAGAACATTTCCATCGACTTTGTTCGTTAAATATTGACAGTTAAAGTATGAGAGAAGATGGCAAACAAAAAAGCTCCAAAACACAGGTCAAAACAAATAAAATTATGAAACCGATTGCACAGCGCTTAATTTTAAGCGCCACAGCATGTCTGTACCGGATTTCATTCAAATCGGAGATAAAAAAAATTGTATGCCAAAAAAACAGATAGGCTAACCACTATCTGTTTTTTCAAAAAATCCAAAATAACTTTTTTTTTGATTTTATGGTTAATGTTGATTAATATATTCATAATAAACATATCTGTACCATAAAGAACATTTCCATCGACTTTGCTCGTTAAATATTGACAGTTAAAGTATGAGAGAAGATGGCAAACAAAAAAGCTCCAAAACACAGGTCAAAACAAATAAAATTATGAAACCGATTGCACAGCGCTTAATTTTAAGCGTCACAGCATGTCTGTACCGGATTTCATTCAAATCGGAGATAAAAAAAATTGTATGCCAAAAAAACAGATAGGCTAACGACTATCTGTTTTTTCAAAAAATCCAAAATAACTTTTTTTTTGATTTTATGGTTAATGTTGATTAATATATTCATAATAAACATATTTGTACCATAAAGAACATTTCCATCGACTTTGTTCGTTAAATATTGACAGTTAAAGTATGAGAGAAGATGGCAAACAAAAAAGCTCCAAAACACAGGTCAAAACAAATAAAATTATGAAACCGATTGCACAGCGCTTAATTTTAAGCGCCACAGCATGTCTGTACCGGATTTCATTCAAATCGGAGATAAAAAAAATTGTATGCCAAAAAAACAGATAGGCTACCACTATCTGTTTTTTCAAAAAATCCAAAATAACTTTTTTTTTTGATTTTATGGTTAATGTTGATTAATATATTCATAATAAACATATCTGTACCATAAAGAACATTTCCATCGACTTTGTTCGTTAAATATTGACAGTTAAAGTATGAGAGAAGATGGCAAACAAAAAAGCTCCAAAACACAGGTCAAAACAAATAAAATTATGAAACCGATTGCACAGCGCTTAATTTTAAGCGTCACAGCATGTCTGTACCGGATTTCATTCAAATCGGAGATAAAAAAAATTGTATGCCAAAAAAACAGATAGGCTAACAACCACTATCTGTTTTTTCAAAAAATCCAAAATAACTTTTTTTTTGATTTTATGGTTAATGTTGATTAATATATTCATAATAAACATATCTGTACCATAAAGAACATTTCCATCGACTTTGTTCGTTAAATATTGACAGTTAAAGTATGAGAGAAGATGGCAAACAAAAAAGCTCCAAAACACAGGTCAAAACAAATAAAATTATGAAACCGATTGCACAGCGCTTAATTTTAAGCGCCACAGCATATCTGTACCGGATTTCATTCAAATCGGAGATAAAAAAAATTGTATGCCAAAAAAACAGATAGGCTAACAACCACTATCTGTTTTTTCAAAAAATCCAAAATAACTTTTTTTTTGATTTTATGGTTAATGTTGATTAATATATTCATAATAAACATATCTGTACCATAAAGAACATTTCCATCGACTTTGTTCGTTAAATATTGACAGTTAAAGTATGAGAGAAGATGGCAAACAAAAAAGCTCCAAAACACAGGTCAAAACAAATAAAATTATGAAACCGATTGCACAGCGCTTAATTTTAAGCGCCACAGCATGTCTGTACCGGATTTCATTCAAATCGGAGATAAAAAAAATTGTATGCCAAAAAAACAGATAGGCTAACCACTATCTGTTTTTTCAAAAAATCCAAAATAACTTTTTTTTGATTTTATGGTTAATGTTGATTAATATATTCATAATAAACATATCTGTACCATAAAGAACATTTCCATCGACTTTGTTCGTTAAATATTGACAGTTAAAGTATGAGAGAAGATGGCAAACAAAAAAGCTCCAAAACACAGGTCAAAACAAATAAAATTATGAAACCGATTGCACAGCGCTTAATTTTAAGCGCCACAGCATATTTGTACCGGATTTCATTCAAATCGGAGATAAAAAAAATTGTATGCCAAAAAAACAGATAGGCTAACCACTATCTGTTTTTTCAAAAAATCCAAAATAACTTTTTTTTTGATTTTATGGTTAATGTTGATTAATATATTCATAATAAACATATCTGTACCATAAAGAACATTTCCATCGACTTTGTTCGTTAAATATTGACAGTTAAAGTATGAGAGAAGATGGCAAACAAAAAAGCTCCAAAACACAGGTCAAAACAAATAAAATTATGAAACCGATTGCACAGCGCTTAATTTTAAGCGCCACAGCATATTTGTACCGGATTTCATTCAAATCGGAGATAAAAAAAATTGTATGCCAAAAAAACAGATAGGCTAATCACTATCTGTTTTTTCAAAAAATCCAAAATAACTTTTTTTTTGATTTTATGGTTAATGTTGATTAATATATTCATAATAAACATATCTGTACCATAAAGAACATTTCCATCGACTTTGTTCGTTAAATATTGACAGTTAAAGTATGAGAGAAGATGGCAAACAAAAAAGCTCCAAAACACAGGTCAAAACAAATAAAATTATGAAACCGATTGCACAGCGCTTAATTTTAAGCGCCACAGCATATCTGTACCGGATTTCATTCAAATCGGAGATAAAAAAAATTGTATGCCAAAAAAACAGATAGGCTAACCACTATCTGTTTTTTCAAAAAATCCAAAATAACTTTTTTTTTGATTTTATGGTTAATGTTGATTAATATATTCATAATAAACATATCTGTACCATAAAGAACATTTCCATCGACTTTGTTCGTTAAATATTGACAGTTAAAGTATGAGAGAAGATGGCAAACAAAAAAGCTCCAAAACACAGGTCAAAACAAATAAAATTATGAAACCGATTGCACAGCGCTTAATTTTAAGCGCCACAGCATGTCTGTACCGGATTTCATTCAAATCGGAGATAAAAAAAATTGTATGCCAAAAAAACAGATAGGCTAACCACTATCTGTTTTTTCAAAAAATCCAAAATAACTTTTTTTTGATTTTATGGTTAATGTTGATTAATATATTCATAATAAACATATCTGTACCATAAAGAACATTTCCATCGACTTTGTTCGTTAAATATTGACAGTTAAAGTATGAGAGAAGATGGCAAACAAAAAAGCTCCAAAACACAGGTCAAAACAAATAAAATTATGAAACCGATTGCACAGCGCTTAATTTTAAGCGCCACAGCATATTTGTACCGGATTTCATTCAAATCGGAGATAAAAAAAATTGTATGCCAAAAAAACAGATAGGCTAACCACTATCTGTTTTTTCAAAAAATCCAAAATAACTTTTTTTTTGATTTTATGGTTAATGTTGATTAATATATTCATAATAAACATATCTGTACCATAAAGAACATTTCCATCGACTTTGTTCGTTAAATATTGACAGTTAAAGTATGAGAGAAGATGGCAAACAAAAAAGCTCCAAAACACAGGTCAAAACAAATAAAATTATGAAACCGATTGCACAGCGCTTAATTTTAAGCGCCACAGCATATTTGTACCGGATTTCATTCAAATCGGAGATAAAAAAAATTGTATGCCAAAAAAACAGATAGGCTAACCACTATCTGTTTTTTCAAAAAATCCAAAATAACTTTTTTTTGATTTTATGGTTAATGTTGATTAATATATTCATAATAAACATATCTGTACCATAAAGAACATTTCCATCGACTTTGTTCGTTAAATATTGACAGTTAAAGTATGAGAGAAGATGGCAAACAAAAAAGCTCCAAAACACAGGTCAAAACAAATAAAATTATGAAACCGATTGCACAGCGCTTAATTTTAAGCGCCACAGCATATTTGTACCGGATTTCATTCAAATCGGAGATAAAAAAAATTGTATGCCAAAAAAACAGATAGGCTAACGACTATCTGTTTTTTTCAAAAAATCCAAAATAACTTTTTTTTTGATTTTATGGTTAATGTTGATTAATATATTCATAATAAACATATCTGTACCATAAAGAACATTTCCATCGACTTTGTTCGTTAAATATTGACAGTTAAAGTATGAGAGAAGATGGCAAACAAAAAAGCTCCAAAACACAGGTCAAAACAAATAAAATTATGAAACCGATTGCACAGCGCTTAATTTTAAGCGCCACAGCATATTTGTACCGGATTTCATTCAAATCGGAGATAAAAAAAATTGTATGCCAAAAAAACAGATAGGCTAACCACTATCTGTTTTTTCAAAAAATCCAAAATAACTTTTTTTTTGATTTTATGGTTAATGTTGATTAATATATTCATAATAAACATATTTGTACCATAAAGAACATTTCCATCGACTTTGTTCGTTAAATATTGACAGTTAAAGTATGAGAGAAGATGGCAAACAAAAAAGCTCCAAAACACAGGTCAAAACAAATAAAATTATGAAACCGATTGCACAGCGCTTAATTTTAAGCGCCACAGCATATCTGTACCGGATTTCATTCAAATCGGAGATAAAAAAAATTGTATGCCAAAAAAACAGATAGGCTAACCACTATCTGTTTTTTCAAAAAATCCAAAATAACTTTTTTTTTCGATTTTATGGTTAATGTTGATTAATATATTCATAATAAACATATCTGTACCATAAAGAACATTTCCATCGACTTTGTTCGTTAAATATTGACAGTTAAAGTATGAGAGAAGATAGCAAACAAAAAAGCTCCAAAACACAGGTCAAAACAAATAAAATTATGAAACCGATTGCACAGCGCTTAATTTTAAGCGCCACAGCATATCTGTACCGGATTTCATTCAAATCGGAGATAAAAAAAATTGTATGGCAAAAAAACAGATAGGCACAGATAACCACTATCTGTTTTTTCAAAAAATCCAAAATAACTTTTTTTTTGATTTTATGGTTAATGTTGATTAATATATTCATAATAAACATATTTGTACCATAAAGAACATTTCCATCGACTTTGTTCGTTAAATATTGACAGTTAAAGTATGAGAGAAGATGGCAAACAAAAAAGCTCCAAAACACAGGTCAAAACAAATAAAATTATGAAACCGATTGCACAGCGCTTAATTTTAAGCGCCACAGCATATCTGTACCGGATTTCATTCAAATCGGAGATAAAAAAAATTGTATGCCAAAAAAACAGATAGGCTAACCACTATCTGTTTTTTCAAAAAATCCAAAATAACTTTTTTTTTCGATTTTATGGTTAATGTTGATTAATATATTCATAATAAACATATCTGTACCATAAAGAACATTTCCATCGACTTTGTTCGTTAAATATTGACAGTTAAAGTATGAGAGAAGATAGCAAACAAAAAAGCTCCAAAACACAGGTCAAAACAAATAAAATTATGAAACCGATTGCACAGCGCTTAATTTTAAGCGCCACAGCATATCTGTACCGGATTTCATTCAAATCGGAGATAAAAAAAATTGTATGGCAAAAAAACAGATAGGCACAGATAACCACTATCTGTTTTTTCAAAAAATCCAAAATAACTTTTTTTTTGATTTTATGGTTAATGTTGATTAATATATTCATAATAAACATATCTGTACCATAAAGAACATTTCCATCGACTTTGTTCGTTAAATATTGACAGTTAAAGTATGAGAGAAGATGGCAAACAAAAAAGCTCCAAAACACAGGTCAAAACAAATAAAATTATGAAACCGATTGCACAGCGCTTAATTTTAAGCGCCACAGCATATTTGTACCGGATTTCATTCAAATCGGAGATAAAAAAAATTGTATGCCAAAAAAACAGATAGGCTAACCACTATCTGTTTTTTCAAAAAATCCAAAATAACTTTTTTTTGATTTTATGGTTAATGTTGATTAATATATTCATAATAAACATATCTGTACCATAAAGAACATTTCCATCGACTTTGTTCGTTAAATATTGACAGTTAAAGTATGAGAGAAGATGGCAAACAAAAAAGCTCCAAAACACAGGTCAAAACAAATAAAATTATGAAACCGATTGCACAGCGCTTAATTTTAAGCGCCACAGCATGTCTGTACCGGATTTCATTCAAATCGGAGATAAAAAAAATTGTATGCCAAAAAAACAGATAGGCTAACCACTATCTGTTTTTTCAAAAAATCCAAAATAACTTTTTTTTTGATTTTATGGTTAATGTTGATTAATATATTCATAATAAACATATTTGTACCATAAAGAACATTTCCATCGACTTTGTTCGTTAAATATTGACAGTTAAAGTATGAGAGAAGATGGCAAACAAAAAAGCTCCAAAACACAGGTCAAAACAAATAAAATTATGAAACCGATTGCACAGCGCTTAATTTTAAGCGCCACAGCATATCTGTACCGGATTTCATTCAAATCGGAGATAAAAAAAATTGTATGCCAAAAAAACAGATAGGCTAACCACTATCTGTTTTTTCAAAAAATCCAAAATAACTTTTTTTTTCGATTTTATGGTTAATGTTGATTAATATATTCATAATAAACATATCTGTACCATAAAGAACATTTCCATCGACTTTGTTCGTTAAATATTGACAGTTAAAGTATGAGAGAAGATAGCAAACAAAAAAGCTCCAAAACACAGGTCAAAACAAATAAAATTATGAAACCGATTGCACAGCGCTTAATTTTAAGCGCCACAGCATATCTGTACCGGATTTCATTCAAATCGGAGATAAAAAAAATTGTATGGCAAAAAAACAGATAGGCACAGATAACCACTATCTGTTTTTTCAAAAAATCCAAAATAACTTTTTTTTTGATTTTATGGTTAATGTTGATTAATATATTCATAATAAACATATTTGTACCATAAAGAACATTTCCATCGACGTTGTTCGTTAAATATTGTCAGTTAAAGTATGAGAGAAGATGGCAAACAAAAAAGCTCAAAAGTTATGAATCCGATTGCGTGGCGCTATAATTTAAGTGGTACTGGTTTTTATTAGTGAAACTTCTGTAAAGTCAGCGAAGGTTGCGGATTAGTAGTGATCAGGACTAGAATTTTGCACTTTAACAATTATAATAACTTTTATTATAGGCGTCCACCAGTCAAACAGAATATATGATATAATTATTATCAAATCGAGACGACATAAATCAAAAATTATGCTTTATCGTACATACTGCTCATTAAACACATATATCTATCGTTACATAACACAATCTCTTGTACATACTCAGATTGATTTATCGATTTGTAAATTTGATAAGCAAACATTCTCTGAAAACAAAGATTTTGTTGAAAAGATACATTCTACAACAACAATTTATATCTACATGAAGATGTGGTAGGGAAAATTTACCTAACGAACACAACAACCCTAATCATATTCAGATTAGATTTTTTGTAATAAATTCAAGTTTCGGGTTACGTTACGCATTCACCACTCTCATAAGCGAACCCCAATAGCGAAAACATTTAACGAAAATGTAATTTAAAATTTGCTCATATATCGCGTGTACTTAATCGGTTGGATGGTGTAAAATACATGTATATATATGCTATATCAGGTGTGTGTTTATCATATCTACACATTATAAGTAGGGTGGAAATCAGAGCTTTTTTTTATAGAGAGCCTGATATATCGATATAAATATCTAATCAATTACAATCACTTATTGTGGTATGATATTCGAACGTGACGTATAATATATACTATACGGGGTTACGCTTATTTGACACGCTACATACCCTCTACATAACAATATGTAGCATAAATACTGGTTGTTAAGATACGAGTGCGAGTTGAACATCATACTTTAGATCAGACATCTTTGCCTGACACATCACTTAACTTAAAGCTGAATACAACAATCCATATATTCATTCAATAACTATTGAGCTTTTAAGCAGCGACATCAAATACTATCTTCAGGTTCGAAGTAAATTTTGAATTTTTGTGTTTGCCAGGCTTGGTGCCGTTTAAGGGTGTGGTTCTTCCCCAATATTCTGTTGAACATGCGAAGTGATACTCTATTTTGGAGTTATGCTCATCACGCTGAAATCAAACACAACTATCGCATCACAATTTCAGTTTGCCCGGCTTTTCAGATACCGTGTTAGGGTGTGGTTGTCCCCAATATTTTATATTTAATTTCGTAATTCAAAAATAATGCAAAATTGGTAAAACATATAATGTTTAACAGAGCTACCTGTTTTGGGAAATATTTAATAACTCCTAAACAGTTGCAGTACCACCAAGAACTTTAAAGCTTTAAAAAGAGATAACGTTTTTTGTTCGCACCACTTTAATAGATTTCGATTTACCTAGACCTAAAAATATCAATTTTCTTTGAATTCCCTTAACCCAATGTACATTACATAAATCAATCCCATATCACCTATTTTCATGATATACAATCTCGTATTTAAAAGCTATAAATTTTCATTAATTTTTCACCATGATTTTCCTCAACGATATTTTTAGTAAATAAAACTTTTCCGACTATGTTATATGTTTTGCTCCCCATTACACTCTATAATATATAGATGTATAGAGCATATGTGAATAGATCGGAAGTCAAAATATAAAATGAAACAGATTAATAATTCATTTCAATATACTTTGAGCTTTTTTCAATGTTTATTTCATAATCGATTTGATTGATAAGTGACTTGGTCATTTGAAACTATTTCCGGGTATTGTAGGTTAGAGCAACAATTTTCGGGAAAATATTTGAGAAAGCTTAATGATGGGGGCGGTTAACTACTGTACTTTATAAAGAAAGCTTCTTCAATATTTGCCAATGACTACCAAAGGTCGACCCATCCTGATTTTTGGCTATACTTATAGATCGATGTGTTTGCATAACGACAGTACATCGCTCCTCAAACATTTCCTATCTTGTTGATCTTCTTTGAATGCAAAATGTAAATTCGAGGATAAGAGTAAAATTTTATATTTTTTAGGGTTGGCGCACAATAAATACCATCGATTTTGATATTTACGAATTTTGGGGGAAATTTTGGATAGAAAATTTTTGTAAAATATTGATAAAAAAAATTGTGTATACACGTCGAGAGCTTTTAAGTATTTGATTTCCTTTCTTTGGTGATTCTATTTTGAATATATTTGAATACTCTCGAAAGGCTGTAAAATAGGAAATACTTATCTTGTTTTTATTGTCATTGTGCAGAAGTGGGATTAAATTATTTTTTTTCCTCCATCAAAGTGGTTGAATTACACTCAGGATATTTTTATTATAATAATGGAAATCGTGTAATCTTAATGAGTGAAGTAATGCTTAAATTTAAAATAGGCCATTATACGATATAGGAATATAGGAATAAAAAAAAGCACTATCAAATTTTATAACATAAATCATTTATTTACAGATAATTTGACAACAACAACAATCGATTGACAACAACAACAATTATCACATGCATTATTATGTAGGTCAGATAGATCTAGATTGGAACGCGTTTATATGTGAAAAAAGATGAAAATGTATCTCTTATTGACTTACTATAAAAAGCGTCAATAAAAAGGCAGCGGTTCAAATCCCTTCAAGACAGCAGTGTTTTGACAGTTAATTTCTTCGAAGGCCGACAATGTGTGGGATTTAATCCTTTCAGTGGTGCTTTCATAGGGCATAGCAGATATCACAGTAATAGAGAAAAAGGTTCGATTTGCCAAAGATACTCTCTTATAGGTTTGTGTATGAAACATAAAGTATGGCTTACTTCGAACATGCCAAATAAGATAAACGTAGTGCTCGTGGTGTTTAAAATGGGAAACTCTATTTGTGAAGGATGGTCAAAGACGATCAACAGTGTTTAATCCTATTTTTATTTTTCTAGGAACTGGTCGCAGAGACATCAGGAACGAACGTTTGGTAAGGTGGAAATAGAAATTACTAACTGAGTGTTGATAGTTGCTATTTCAACCAACTTATAAAAGCTCACTTTAATTCGAAACCCGGAATATATCTTTTCAAATAAAGCTCACAAAAATATCGTCTAGATTTGATGATACCGAATTGATCCAGTTATTTAGATTTGGATAAAGTTTAAATTAAACGGATCCACAAAGTCCATTCCAAAAAGCTCTTTATAAATTACATTAAAAATTATATAAATCTTCTGCTCCATTATTAGCTCGAAATAAGTAGTAAAGTAACTACGAAAAGCTCTTAATTGTGGTAATTACATTAAAAATAATTAATCAAAGTAGTAAAGCACACAAAAGCTCTGTAAAACAAAAAGTTGAATAATTTTTATTTTTGCTCATCTCCTTTTGTTTCGAACAAGATAATAATATACGAGATTTTTATCTAACATTTTTATGATTATTTATTATACTCTTACTCTGTATACATACCCCAAGTTATAGTAGAATTTTTATGATATTTGCAGGCAGACGAAAAATTTCATGTTGATGTTGATTGATAAGATTTAACGCCGTAAGTAGCTGGCGTAATAATATTAATTCATATTTTATGTCTGCCAGACGGTTTTCTTCCTTCCGCACCTGTCGATCGATATATGTATATGTTGTTATGTTGGAACGTTCGAAAACGTTTGTCGATATGTAATACAATTCGACGATGCGTATATTGTCGAAAACCAATCACATCAAGCTTTTATGTATGTTGTTTGATATAAAAACGTGATCACAACAGCATATGATAGCAATTACTCGTATACAATACAATTTATCGATTCCTTCGAGACCAATTTGTTTATTGGTCCAATTTATATATATTTAACCAACAATATTTTAATGGAATCAATTAAATTTTAATTGAAATTGAAATGATGGGATTCGCTTTAAAAATGTAATTAAATTTTGGGGAATTTTTTTCGCGAAGTACGATGTTCAAGATATTTCACCTTTACTCCATTTCGACCACACACTTCACAAAAAGCTTCCAGTTGGTTTAAAAACGACGGAATTCTGTTAACACGATATTAAAGCTTTCATTAAATGATAATATGGTTCTACTCTGTTTCAGAATCAACACATATTAGTCTGGTATCAACGGGCTTTTAGAAAGCTCATTTTGATATAATTAAATCACGTCTATATTCGACTTTATAGTCTAAATATTTCCGTTAGCATTACCCATGAAAAGCTTAAATCGTAATGAAAAGCTGTAATGTACATTTTGACCTTTTCATGCTGAAGTAGAAAAAGCTGTCTCGTACACAATATTCTACTGTCTCTAAATTACTTAATTTGAGAAACAAACAGTTATGAGCACTTTCATAAATTTCATTGCTATCTCGTCTGGAATATGTTAACATACAAAAAATAATATTTGAGCTTGACGTTAAGCACAAAATGTTGACGAAATTCAAGAGAAACTTCCCAAATTACCATTCCCATATTCACCAATAATAAAAAAATATTTGCAAATTACTCTCAAAACAATTGAAAATGAGAAATAAATTGTGCACATAATGTACACATGGGAATTTGTATAATGTTGTTCACAGTGAAAAAAATATTGTATTGCGACAAGTGCTTTTGTTGAGTTGGTTCTATACGACGCTGCTGCTTTAATACTCGATAAACAATAAAAAAATATAAATTTTTTACATAAAATTAATTAATCGAAATATAAATGATGTTGATTGTATTGTAAATTAAATGAGTTTATGTTTTGGGGATGTTGACAAAAAGCTTCAGCATTTTTAAAAGCTTTTAACCAAATGTTTTGATTTACAATTGACGTTAATGGATGTTGATTAAGGACATAGTAATTTATAATTGTCAAAGCTCATAAAAGCTTTTTTTATAAATACTAATTACTGAGCTTCATTGTGAATTAATCTTACCATAGTGTTTTATATTAAAGTTTATTGAACTTTTTCAGAAAAAAATTCTGAATTGGTTACTGAAAAGCTTATATAAACAATACTTTTCCGGGACGATTTAATCCGTTTCTCGATAGAATATGGTCCTCTCCAACAGGATGTAGCTTGGGTGAATTTCCATTCGTTCTCCTCTGGCTGTAAAAGAAACCATTTTTTTTCTTGAACTTTTCAGCACTATAGCGTTGTGGCCCTCATCTTATTGTCCATCTCAGTTTCTTTGATTTGCCGTTGAACCTCTTCACCATGCCATGCCTCAGTTTCCGTTGAACCTCTTCACCATGCCATCAGACAAGTCACAGTGGTCGTCCAGATTTTCCTAATATTCAGTGTAGTTTCTTGGATATTCTGTATCCACTGGTTTTTCAATGTACTTACTCCTTTTACATCCTGTTTGTTTTGTAGTGCGTAAGCTTTTGACCACTTTGTAAAGTAGTCCATTACGAGAATGATGAACTTTTTACCTCTGATTGCCTCTGAAATTCATATCGAAATCGCACTTAATAAAATCTTTACCAGACTGGCAAGTGTTTTGTCAACTTCAAGATGACCGTCTAAACAACTGCTTCAACTAAATTTTTCCATTAGATTTTTTTCCACTTTTCCTTCCTTATAGATGGCCAATTTCTTTGGTACTTGCCAATTTGATTTGTTTCACTGACAGTGATACATTAATTGTGCTATATCTTCCTTCACTTTTACAATACCCACAATCAGTCGTGGTTTACTCGGAACAACATCTTGATGACTGTTGATCCAGTTTTCACATCTCTAATATTTTCTGGCGGCCTATATCTCTCATTGCAAATTATTTTGCGAACTTTTATTGGGTCTTCATTCCTGGTAGTAGCTCATAATTCATCTTACCTTGTCTACTTTCAGTTAACTAAGGCTCTCCACACAAAATTGTTTCTTCCCAACTTTTTTGCAGAGCTAAAACTAACACTTCAGCTGGATGGTATTTACAATTCTATTAATAAACGTTTCTCCCACTGGAAACACCACTTATGTTCTAAATGAAGAAAAACTCGTAACAATTTTCAAATCTTGAATTTATTCCCTAAATAAACTTCTGTCTCTAGTACCTAGGTTCCTGAACCCATCTATAAATTTAACGAATTTACAATTTCGGGTTTTTTCAAAGTATTAAATAACATTATCGAATCTAACCTAAAAATTTAATATCTTCCACATACAGACCTGAACTGTTGTGCCAATATACATATAATCCTACCAAGATTATTTAAATAACTCTATTAATGGTGCAAAATAAACCCTTATGTGTCAAACCATGTCATAAATTAATATTACTTTTAAAACTAAATCTTCTTCTAAGATCTCATAACGTTTTGTTTACCTTTACACCATAATAACACATGTAACTCCTTTATACACCCGTACAACATAATACATGTATATAGTATATACAAAAAAATGTTGACCTTTTTCTTATAAAGCACACTCCCAAACTTTCATTTTTATTCTTGTTTCTTTTCAGCCCCATTTTTGATGTTGAATTTAATTTGATTACATATGCCGTGACTGTGTACTCGTGTATTATGTACTCGATAAAAGTGTGTTCGAGAGGAAGACGACAATAATCCTATACCAACAACCATAAAACTGTTATGTAATCAGATAAAGTGGGGTGTTGCGAAACACCCTTCCGCTAAATTATATCAATGTTTTGGATGACAATTTGGGAATGGGGATAGTGGCGGAACTGGAAATTACCATACATTACGACACAAATGAATTTCAAATCTAAAATATAATATTTAGTAATAAAATTGTTTAAATTCCCGTTTTTAATTTACATAAAACATAAATTTTGATTAAAAAATTTATGAAACATTATGAATGAAAATATTATATGCTACGTATGGTTATGGTGGCACATACGAGGATGTACATACAAAGTATTCGGAACTAATGAAAAAT